>MU551610.1:6962230-6982462 GCA_024362625.1 Silurus asotus | reverse complement strand
TATCAGTAGGAGAATGCTGAGGATGGAGCCACCAGGGAGGAGGAAAATAGGAAGACCAAGGAGGAGGTTTATGGATGTGGTGAGGGAAGACATGCAGGTAGTTGGTGTGAAAGAGGCAGATGTAGAGGACAGGGTGGTGTGAAGACAGATGATCCGCTGTGGCGACCCCTAATGGGAGCAGCCAAAAGAAGAAGAAGAATCTTTATAAGGTGGGACATGACTGGAGCTTAAGCAATCTCAGGATGCCTCGGGATGGGGAGAGAAAGAGAAGCAGTGGAGAGGAATTAGTGTTGCTGCTGTTCATGATATTAACAGCAGAAGTTGATAATGTGCATGTGATCAGATGTTCTGGAGCACAAGGTTATGATGTGATGTGTGTTATGTGTAAGAACTAAAAACATACGTCTTTAATTGGGTGAGTGTGTCTGAGCCCCGAACACTGTCAGGAAGACTATTTCAGAGTTTATGAGCTAAATGTGAGAATGTTCTACCGCCTATAGTGGACTTTGCTATTCTAGGAAATATAAAAGTCTGAGTTTTGAGATCTCAGGAAACGTGACGGATTGTAGCAGAGAGATACATGGAGATAAACCATTTAGTGTTTTGTAGTTAAGAAGCAGCAAAATCTCTGTCATCAGAATTTAATAAAAGAAAGCTATGAGTCTTTGAATTCTCAGCGTGTCTATGTGAGGAATTAAGTCATAACTTTAAACATATTAAAGTTAGCATTTTAAAGTAAAGAGAAAACAGAACCAATTCTTATTTTATGGTGTAGCAAAATAAAGGACATTCTTTCCTTTAAACAAGCGGCCAAGGAATAATAATAAGAAGAAAAAAAGCTGGTCTGGGTGACCTTTTCCTTTTTTTCTTTTCTTTTTCAGTGTAGATTTTCATTAAATTGGAATTAATATGCACATTACGTAAAGATATAAAAGTACTGATAACAGGTTTTGTATAAATAAGAAGGTTAAACATATATTTGTTTCCAGAGCTTTTTTTTTATTCTGAAAGGTGGAAGAAAGGAAACTGGACCTCCAAATGTCCAGAACCGGCCCCGGGGAAACGTTTAACGTTCTGAGTAAAAAGTTGCGGCATCAGTGTCGTACTGAAAGGGATCCACATATCCATGTTAACATCTATTTTTATCTTTTAGAAATATCTAAACTGTTTTGCTTTTGATAAACTTAAAAAGTACGTGTTAGTGATTAAAGAACAATGCCATCAGGATGCTTGTAGGACCAGACGAGAGCAGTATCATCACAAAGCTCTTGTTATTGTTTGCTTCCTTGAAATGTTTTATATGAGAACTTATATAAAAAAATAAAAAAACAATAATTATACTAAATGAATTAATTACATGAGCTCTACCAGGGGAATGAATAAAACCATTCAAAATTAAACATCAGCCAGTGAAACCTCCTTCAAACACGGTCAATTTAGATTAGATTAGATTAGATTAGATTAGATTCAACTTTATTGTAATTGGGCAAAGCACATAACCCGAGCCAATGAAATGCAATCCAATGAAACCCAAATGATTTACATTTGCATTTACTTTTACGGCTTTTGGCAGATGCGCTTATCCAGAGCAACTTGCAAAACTGGACTTAAAGAATGATCTAAAATTCTGTTAGAAGGAAATTATAATTGATTGAAGGAATCAAAAAGTAAGTGCTAATTTAACTACTGCTAGAAATGGAGGCCTATAGATGTTGTGGACTCGGCTTTTCTGACATGAAGGGGAAGTTTACATTTGAAGCATTTGGCAGATGCGCTGATCCAGAGCAACTTACATTTAGCTCATCGTACATCTGAGCAGATTCGGGGGGGTTGAGAGACTTGTTTAGGGGCTCAGGAGAGGCAATTTAGTGTGGCTGGATTTCCAATTCCTGCCTTTCCTGTTCCCTGAGAGATGGTGGGACCAGTCAAGCAGTTAGCATGCAGGTATAAACTATGACTAGTAGGTGCTGATGACAACGCTGCAGGGGTGCAAATATCAATTTTGTTTTAAGTCTCCAACCGTTTTAAGGCTTTTGGTGCCACCAAGATCAAAACCCATTAACATGCAAATGGATGCTTTTTGATTTGCATGACTGCCTTCCAGATTTACCACCACCAAGGAGCAAGTCCTTAACAACATGGCACTCCGTGAAAAGGCATGCTATTGTAGGAACTCTGATCATATCAAAGCACTAAAGTCGACTGGGTCAGTGTTCTAAAGTGTTAAAAGTGGGCCTCCGTGTTCACTGGCGTTTTCCTGGCGTCTGTCAGTCCATCCATTTGATTTATGTAAATTTGTAGGAAAAGTAGGAAAGCTGTCAAACATGAAATTTACAAAACAGCAACTCAGGCAGAAACTTCTGAAGGACGTCGAAGGACAACATTTGTTTACCTGCTTGACATTTCAGCGACTCTTTTGCAGTAATTGTTTTCATCTTCATGGTTTAATTGATGAAAATATTTCACATCGATCGACTCGCCAATTTCTTATTTCTTATTATAGATCATTTATATTGTCAAGTAATATGTTGTTTAATAATTGTAAAAAAAATAGATATTTTCTCACTTGTTCCTTGAATTTGCTTATTAGGTTTGCAAATGTCTAACAAATGAATTAAATAGAACCCAAATTAATGAAAGTGTACCGCTATAAACAAAACAGGGGAACACACAAGCAGGTGGTCAGAATACAGACAGACAGACAGACAGACAGACAGACAGACAGACAGTTAGTTAGTTAGTTAGTTAGTTAGTTAGTTAGTTAGTTAGTTTAGTTGTTTAGGTATTGTAAGCACAAATCACAAGATCATTCAAATGTAATTGCAAGTATAAGCCGAAAAATGGAAATTTAATCCTACTCCTGTTTTTCACAGGTGTGTGTGTGTGTGTGTGTGTGTGTGTGTGTGTGTGTGTGTCTGTCTGTCTGTCTGTCTGTCAGCAATGGCTTCACCTGATTTAATGAAAGAATGCACATGGTAAATTTCAATTCTTCTGATTTAGTGCTAACACTAATGCAGGACAAGAGCGATGTCCATGTTCAGGATCACAAACGGTACTGAGTTGACAATTTTATTGGTACCACTGCACAGGAAATGAAGACCCCACAATTGTCCACCACAAAAGTAGTTGGTGTCTATCACTGTTTATTAATAGAATATTTTCACAGACACAAAAATGACAGATCAGAACTCCTGGAAGTCCATTTCTGGGTAATTCTAGCTGTATGTTTTGGTTCATTGATCTGTTGAGCTGCGATGGAGTTTTCTGAAGCTGGGAGGTTCATTTCATTTCAGAATGGTTTGAGATTTCATATGTTCCATTGCAGGAATCATGTTTTACATTTTTAAAGTGTCATTTTTGTGTCTGTGAAAATACAGTTGTTGTACCCTGATCTGTCCAAAACAGCTTTTTGACTTGTCAATACGCATTTTAATGCACTGTTGCTCAACAGGGATGGATGTTCAGCATGTTCGGCTTTTTGTCTATAAATCTCGCAAGTCTTGTGTTTAAACTTGGATTGAATTGGGAGCATTTTTTTATGTACATAGTCAACGTTATCTACAATCCCATTGATTTACTTTTCTCATGGTTTTTAGCTTCAACATACATGTGTATTATTTTCTTTCTTTATTATTATCTACCTAGTTTCAAAATATTTTTTTCTTAGAGTGCTCTCTATAGTTCCTCTGTGGAACATGGTGAGGATGGGTGGTGGAGGTTGGGCTTTCCTTAGCCTTCTCAGAAAGTAGAGATGCAGTTCGGCTTTCTTGACTATGGACTTGGTGTTGAGGTAAAAGGTGAGGTTTTACACCAAGTGAACACCAAGGAATTTAGTGTTCATGACAATGTCCACTTAGAAGCCATTAATGTTCAGAGGAGACTGGTTGCTCTCTGTCCCCCTGAAGTAAACGAGCACACAGCCCTGGGGGACTCATTTGATTTAAAGAAATCTGTATGGAAAGTAGGTGAACAAGGTCAAAGCAATAAGTCACAAGTGTGAAAGAAAACATATAGCAGTGCAGTTTATCACATGCTTCAAAAGACTTCTGAAGGACAATAAGATGTAAAAAGCTACATTATCATCTTTAAAAGTCCAAGTCCTTATTTTTTAAGAAAATTCCTTTAAACTTTTTCTTTCATTCATTTGAGATAAATTACATATTTTGGATAATTTCATATTATTACAGTGTAGACACTTTACAAACTACATACACGTTATAAGGTCAGATTTTTTGGATGGCAGTGATGGTGCATGCCAGTAGCACTACCAAGAGGTCTACACTACTGTCACGTGGACATCACTGGGTCACCTTCTCAAGGTTCTCCAGGGTTAACATTTGCCCTCCAACTTCAGTAGCTGTCTCCTGTCATACACTCTGATTTGAAATATGTAAATCTTTATGGAAAAGACACAAAGACATCATCATACTTGAAAACGACAAATGGAAAATAGTCAGATTCTGCAGAAAATCCACTGAAGAAGAGTGAGAATTACAACCTCTCGACATTTGGTTGTTTTGTTTCTTATCATTTCAGGTATGTTTCAAAACTCTTCTGCAATGTTTTTTATTCTCCCCAGTAGCTTAATAAAACAGAAATGTTTTACAGTGCTTGATAACTGGTGTAACTTTTTATTTTATATTCTAAACTATAATGTAAAAGTTAAAACCATTAATTTACTAATCTTAGATTATTTAATGTCATGCAAGATGACCTTTTTGACAGATTCTTCTCTGGTTCTATGCTCATTAAGGATTTAAATCTTTCTAACGGTGCACATTATTAAAAAAGTCGGACTTAAATTTTATGCGATAAATTAAATGATATAACATAAAAGCAAGTGATCACAATAAACTCGCTCGATGCACAGTGTATTACCTTCCTAGCAGGTCGAATAAATGCTTTCTGGTTTGTAAGAATGAAGTATAAAACATAAATAGTTTGTCTAACTGTGGCATCAGGTGGTTCTTACTACTAATAATACTACTAATAATAATATTTATAAATTTTTTTTATTTCTGTTCAAAGAAATAATGTGTTGCATTAAACTCGACTGACCCCTGTTAGGTGTAGAATGGACACAAATGCTGTTGTTCAATGATTATCGTTGCTAGCGCTTCTGAATTATATGGATGAGAGCTGTATGGATAGGTTTCTCAGCGGTGTCTTTAGTGTAGATATCAAGCTTGCTGATATCAGCAATTCCCTTTCAGGAACTCGAGCTGCTTTGAATCGCTTTGGGAACGCACCTGCGTTGTCCATGCTCTGAAATAATGTGTGCAATCAGTAAAAAATTGACGACCAAGAATTATAAAATGTTTTTGGTCTGGCTGGTGCACCAGATCCTCCTGTTGGCCCAGGGGAGACTTTTCTCTTTGAGAGCAGTTTACATCCCCGGTTGGTTGAATGAAGCAGCAGACACCATGTCGAGGCAGGGTTTGAGACCTGGGGAATGGAGGATCCACCCTGACATCGTGGAGCAGATTTGGGAGTAATTTGGCAAAGCCCAGGTGGATTTGTTTGCATCTCGAGAGACGTCGCACTGTCCTCTCTGGTTTTCCCTTACCCCTCCAGCCCCACCGGGCTTTGTCCAGTTTTACCACCTGGTCCTCACTTCAACGCCTGTCCCCTCTGTCCTTCGACCTAGCTGTGCTCATCACAGTAGTCAGGGACTGGTCAGTCTGGCATGATTGGACTCTCGTTCCCCAAGCGTTTTAATGCAACTTGAGTTCCTCAAAGGGAACACGATTATGCTGATATTTCTGTTGCTGCTGAGTAAGAATCTGATGTAAGGACTCCCTCATCCAGTGTTCTGGCCAGTGTTCACGGTAAATTTGTGGTTTTTACTGTTAAGTATCAAATTAAACCATGAAAAAGAGTTGTGAAAAGAAAACTTTTGGCTTTCCTATAGAGTTTTCTATTAAGTGTTATATGGAGTATTATAGGATGTGTGTGAGTTTGTGTGCATGTGTGTCTACAAAGAGTCTAAATGGAGTAAACAAAACCAAAGTAAGTGGATTTAGGCACCTGTTGCCTTTTGTTGATGAGAAGTACACACTAAACAAGAACAAAAGTAAGTGGATTTAGACACTTCCATGCCATCCTGCTGGTCATTCGACTAAGAAAAGAGCAGCAAGCAACATGAGGAGAGCCCGTGATAAATGGTCAAAAAAACCCACACACAATCACTTTTTATATTAAATTTGAGTGGTTCGCTAACCCTAACCCTAACACCCCCCCACTTCTCAAGGGACAATACTACAGAAATGATACTTCTTCAATGTGCAGGTTGTATAGCAGTACAGATTTATTGTCCTCTAAAAAAAGAACTCATCATACAGCCATTATTGTCAAAAAAACAAGGCTGGCAACAAAAGTAAGTCCACCCTCAGTGATAACAGCTGTACGCCGTGTAACCACACCAAGACACATGTCCTATTCATCATGTTGTTGTTTTTGTCTAATTGACAACTATACAAGTTTGTGTATCCTGCAGTTCAAATTTAGTGCTTTGAGTCCAATTCTCTCACACTGACCACTGGATGTTCAGCATGGAACCTCATAGTAAAGATCTCTGAGGATTTCAGAATTAGAATTGTTGCTCTTCACAAAGATGGCTGAGGCTGTAAGATCACAAGTAACTGTGCTGATGTTTATTTCCATCTAATTTATTTTTGAAAGGACTTAAGAGAGTTTTTCCAGGGATGGAGAAGCACCATTTCATACTCCTGTTGTTTACAGGTGAGAAAAAAAGTGAAACTAACATTAATTAAAGAGAATGTCATGGTCATGCCATTGCATAAATCTATTGAAACTCTACTCTACAGGAGCCGTCCCTCTCGTCCTGTCTGTGACGCGCAAGTATTATCTGATCCAGGATGAAAGAAATTGGACTGATGCTCGATCTTACTGCCAATCCACACACACCGACCTGGCTGTCATCAAAAGCCATGAAGACATGATCCAACTCCAGAATGAAGCCGACAGTCAACAATTCAGTTCTTATGCATGGATCGGGATGTACATGAACATGTATGGTTTCCACTGGACCTATGGAGATGAACCACTGGGGAGTTTGATGTTCTGGGAGGATGGAGGGCCAAACAACAGATGGGGTGATCAAAACTGTGTCGTGATTACTCCATGGGGTTGGAATGATCTGGAGTGTTATGAATATAGACCCTACATATGCTTTGATGGTAAAAAAAGAAATGCAACTTTATTCATTACATTATGCAGAAAGTGTCTTGTAAGGAAATTTTGATCTGTGTGTTTCAAGCACTAAACTTAAATGTGTTTTTAAGAAACTATTTTACAGCAAATAGAAAAAGTTATCTAGATTTATTTATGAATTTTCATGTTTTATTGTTACAGAAACAAAAACTGGCAGTGACAGATACATTTACGTAGATGATTCTGTAGAGTGGCCTGACGCTCAGACTTACTGCAGACAGCATTACACAGACCTGGCCAGTGCAAAAGATGAGAACGAAAACTCTCTTTTACAGAGTATAATCTCTGGCAGGACTTGGATTGATCTGATTAGAGATGGCTGGAAGTGGGTCGACCAAACCAACTTCTCTTATGTCACCTGGATATCTGGAGAACCTAATAATTACTGGGAGAATGAAAATTGTGGTTATTTAGAAATGGGTGAGGCTGGTGATTCACAGTGCTCTGATATCATGCCTTTCTTCTGTTACTCAGGTATGTTCCATCTCACATACATAACACTCAGTCAAACACCAACTGCTTTTACAATTTAAGTGTAACTGTGTTTTACAACATTTCAACATCCAGCAACTGCAAATACACAAACCGTGAGGATAAAGATCCAGTCCAAGCAGGACTTGAACGATCCTGCAGTAAATGAGGACATCTTGGAGAAGGTGGGTCTCGTCCTCCAACAGGAGATAGATAGACAGATAGATACAATTTTATTGTCATTGCATTGTACAGGTACACAGCAACGAAATGCAGTTTGGCATCTACCAGAAGTGCAAAATGTAGCAGTCGTGCAAAAGTGCAGATAACTATCTGGCATATTTACAGCAGTGGTATATATATGAAGTATATACAGTGAATAAATATAAAGGCTATTTCAGTGCAGAGACGTGTGGACATTCAGAAGTACAGTGAATAAATATAGAGGAGTACAGTAATTAAGAAAAATGTGCAGAAATGAAATGTTACAAGATCACAGGATTATGGCATTAAGGAGTAGCAAGCTGAATAAACAGTCTACTATATATAAAAAATATATAAATAAATATATACACTTACATTATATACACAGATGAATGTAAAATGTTGGGCAGAATGTACAGTGATGATAAATATACATACAGATATAAAAAGTGCAGATGTACTGAGCAGTGAAAAGGATATATGTAGTATGTACATGTATTGTACAGAGGTTATATGCAGTCTTTTGTTTATATTTGTTTTGTAGTGATTTAGCGGTGTAGTGTAGAGTTCTGTAGTGTGATGGTGGATGAAAAAAAGCTGTCCCTGAACCTGCTGGTTCTGTATCTCCTTCGTGATGGAAGAAGGTTAAACAGTTTATGACTGGGATGTGAAGAGTCCTTGATGATGCTGTGAGCTCTGTGCGGACATCTGCTGTGGTGAAGGTGTTCAATGGCAGGTTGAGTGCCAGTGATGCGTTGGGCGGTTTTGACCACCCTTTGCAGTGCTTTACGTTCACACACAGTGGAGCCTCCGTACCATACAGTGATGGAGTTGGTCAGGATGCTCTCAATGATGCAGCGGTAGAAGCTCGTTAAAATCCCCTGGGACAGATGAGATTTCTTGAGACTTCTTAAGAAGTACAGGCGTTGTTGTGCTTTTTTTTACCAGAGCTGATGTGTTCTGCTGCCAGAACAGATCCTCAGAGATGTGAACTCCCAGGAACTTAAAGCTGGAGACTCACTCTACCTCGGTTCCATTGATGTTGACTGGTAGATGTTTTCTGTTGTTGGATTTCCAAATGTCTACAATGAGCTCTTTGGTCTTTGTGGCGTTGAGAGTCAGGTTGTTGGTGGCACACCATGCTGCCAGATTACAGATCTCTTCCCTGTAGGCCAATTTGTCGTTGTTGTCGATCTGGCCAACCACGGTGGTGTCATCTGCATACTTGATGAAGATGTTGGAGTTATACAGAGGAGCATAATCGTGGGTGAACAGGGAGTAGAGCAGTGGGCTCAGAACACAGCCCTGCGGTATGACAGTGTTCAGAATTAGGGTTGAGGATACCTGGTTTCCCAACCTGACAGATTGAGGTCTGTTGGTGAGAAAGTCCAGAATCCATCTGCAAGTGGAGGTGCAGATACCCAGTTCACTGAGCTTAGTGATCAGTACAGTGGGGAGAACTGTATTGAACGCAGGGCTAAAGTCAATGAACAGCATTCTGATGTACGTGTTGCTTTAATCCAGGTGGGTGAGAGCAGAATGAAGAGCTGTGGATCTGCATCCTCTGTTGACCTGTTCGGGCGATAGGCATACTGGTGTGGGTCCAGTGTAGGTGGTAGGCCCGCAGTGAGGTGATTCAGGACCAGTTTCTCAAAGCACTTCATAGCAATGGGGGTAAGTGCAACCGGGCGTAAGTCATTCAGGCATTTAGCAGCTGAGTGCCTAGGCACTGGTATGATAGTAGTGGTCTTCAGCCATGTTGGTACCATGGCTTGGGCCAGTGACAGGTTGAAAATGTCAGTAAAAACCTGTGCCAGTTGTCCAGCGCATGCTCTGAAAACACGTCCCGGTATGCCGTCCGGGCCAGCTGCCTTACGTGCATCCACTCTGCTGAACACTGAATAGACGTCCGTTGTTGAGATTGAAAGTGGGCTGTAAGCAGTAGCAAAGTTGGTGTAAAATGGTTGGTGTAAAATGTATTGTGCTTTGGTCAAAACGAGCAAAAAAGTGATTAAGTTTGTTCGGTTGGAAGGCACTGCTGGTTGGTTGAGCTGTGGGTTTGTAGTCCGTGATTGACTGAATGCCTTTCCACATGCGTCTGGGGTCAGAGTTGTGGAAGTGCTCTTCTATGTGGCGTTTAAATGTGAGCTTTGCTTTCCTGATGCCCCTTTTCAGGTTGGACCTGGCTCTGTTGTAGTCCTCTGCACTGCCAGATTTAAAGGCAGCATCTCTTGCTTTCAACAGGAGACGGACTTCAGAGTTCATCCACGGCTTCTGGTTAGGAAAGCATTTCACGTGTTTGACAGTAGTGACATTGTCAATGCACGTGTTAATATGGTCTAAAACAGATGATGTGTAACTGTCCATGTCTGTGTGAGAGTCCAGTGTGGCCTGGGAAGTGAACATGTTCCAGTCAGTATCCTGAAACTGTTGTAGAGAAGAAATGGCCCCCTCTGGCCATACCTTTACTGTCCTCACAGCTGGTTTTACACGTTTGATTAGTGGTGTGTATTTGGGTAGCATGAACAAAGAGAGGTGATCAGACTGACCCATGTGGGGGAGGGGAATGGCTGTGTATGCCCCAGGTATGTTTGTGTATACCTGGTCCAGTGTTTTGTCCCCTCTAGTAGAGCAGGAGACATTGCGGTGAAATTTTGGTAAAACAGATTTCAGGTTGGAGTGGTTGAAATCTCCAGCAACAATGATAGCTCCTTCAGGATGTGCAGACTACTGTTTGCTGATAGCTGCATGCAGTTCCTCCATAGCTAGCTTAGCATTAGCATCCGGCGGAATGTACAATGCCAAGTTACAATGTACATTCTCCTCCTCATTGCTGTAAACAGACCCCTAGTCTTAATCAAGTTCTGTGTTCAATTTCTGTACACTTGATTGTATTTGTCTCTGTCCTGCAGTATTTAGTAATAGATGCCCTTTTTTATTTTTAGATCAAGCAGAAACTGAAGGATCATGGGATGGAAGAAGACATCACGGTGAAATGGATCATGAAACCAGATGGAGTGGTGTTTCACAAAGAGAAAGGAAACTTTTAGTGAAATAGAAAAAGAAAATATCCAAGTCTATAGCTGTGATTTTGCGTTAGTCATTTTGGTTGAGTAGAATATTCACTCAGGGAATTTGGTAAATTCACTGTTAGAGGGATGGTGAAGGGGAAAACTGTCAATTACTTTGAAATGATCCTGCATGAACTGTATATAAACAATTCCTATTTCTTCCTCATCATACAGTTAACTAAACTATTTTTATTAATGATCAAGTAGAATTCATACACTATGTTATATAAAATAAACTATCAACCTGTATTTCTCTCTACTGAGATTCCTCCTAAGATCCAACTGTAAAAGTATCACTGTGCTCTTCTACTAAGTCATGATTTTGTAATAGATGCACTGACACTAATTCACTCCCATACCATCAGAGATGCATCTTTTTGAACTAAGGGCTGATGGTCGGATGGTCCCTCTCCTCTTTAGTCTGAAGGATGTGGTGTTCATGTTTTTCTAAAAGAAATACACATTTTGATCCATCTGACCCAGAACAGTTTTTTTTTTTTTCAGTACATTTTAAATGATCTTTGGCACAGAGAGGATGACAGCATTTCTGGATCATGTTCACTCATGCCTTCTTCTTTGCATGCAGATATTAAACTTGCATTTGTAGATTTGTAGATACACTATTTGATCCCAATCATCTTGATGACTTGTTAAATAACCTCATTAGTTGCTAAATCTGTCTCCAACTGTTTAATTTCATCACACTTACTTTTTCCAGACTTTTGTAGGCCCCATCCTAAAATTTGCCTTCTTTTTGGTACATTTCCTTATTTTAAACATTTACTATAAGCCGCTACTTTTTTCCTACGTTTTGAACCCCGCGGCTTAAACAACGAAGCAGCTATTTATGCATTTTTCCTGGGTTTTTCCCTGTTTTACAAACTTAAAGCCAAAAAACTGAACCCCATAACATTAGACCAATAAAATTTCCGAACGGAAATGAAAAAACGCACCTCACCTGTGTTCTGAGCTGCACGGCTTTGAGAGAAAAAAACTTTCATCAGTGTTGATTTTTAAACGCACAACGATGCCAAAAGATAAACTCCCGAGAGAAATAGTTGTGAAGGGAAGGAGGAATGACTTTCTTGGTTCGGCTACTGTTTAGATACAAGCCGTTGTAACGTGTTGAGTCTGGGTGAAGGGAGAGCTCGCTAACTCCAGTTGCAACAGAAATCATATAAGCACAGACAGGTTTCCAAAACTCGTGCTTTTTTATTTTTTCTTGGCAACAGAGTTACAGGTTAGTCAAAGAAACTTAGAAATGAGCATCAGAAAATATTAAGGACATATTCCTCGGTCTTGCACACACACACAGCAACGGAAAAATAATGTGCCAGGCTACCACAATACCACTATGCTCCTAATGGAAGCGCAACATATTTCACCCGTTACACCGTGTGTAACGTGTCTTTCGTTAAATCCTGTGTAAAGTACATTAGTGTAGACACCTGCTTAGAGTTGAGCTTAGTTGCCTCCTGTTTCCACTGATTATCCTGGAGATGTTTCTACAACCTAATTGGAGTCCACCTGTGGTACATTCAGCTGATTGGACATGATTTGGAAAGGAACACACAGCTGTCTATTAAAAATTCCACAGTTACAGTGCATCAGAGCACAAACCAAGTCATGAAGTCCAAGGGAATGTCTGTAGACCTCCGCGACAGGATTGTAACGAGGCACAGAACTGCATTTAAGGTCCCAATTAGAGAGTTTTCCACAGTGGCCTCCATCATCTGTAAATGGAAGATGTTTGGAATCAACAGGACTCTTCCAAAAGTGGAGCAAAGGAGAAGGGCTTTAGTCAGGGAGGTGACCAAGAACCTGAAAAAGCTCCAACATTTCTTTGTGGAGAGAGGAGTACCTTCCAGAAGAACAACCATCTTTGCAGCACTCCATCAATCAGACCTGTATGGTAGAGTGTCCAGACAGAAGCCACTCCTCAGTAAACGTCACATGACAGCCTGTCTGGATTTTGCCAGAAGGCACCTGCAGGGCTCTCAGACTATGAGAAACAAAGATTGAACTCTTTGAGCCTGAATGCTAAGCATCATGTCTGGAGGACACCAGGCACTGCTCATCACCTGGCCAATACCATCCTGAGGGGATGTTTTTTTTTTTTTGTGAACCTGATTAAACATCTCTGAAGAGAGCTGAAAATGTCTGTGCACTGACGCTCCTCATCCAACCTGATAGCGCTTGAGAGGTTCTGCAGAGAAGAATGGGAGAAACTGCCCAAAAATAGGTGCCAAGCTTTGGGCATCAAACTCACAAAGACTTGAGGCTGTGATTACTGCTAAAAGAGCTTCAACAAAGTACTGAGCAAAAGCTGTGAATATTCATGTACATGTGATAAATATTTGTATTTATTTTAATTTTAAATAAATTTGAAAAGATTTCAAACAATCTTCTTTCATGTTGTCAATATGGAGATTTGTTTGTAGAATTTTGTGGTAAATAATGAATTTATTTCAGAATAAATATAAATACATACATAAAATAACGCACATTTATGACATAACATTGAGCAGTGAGGTGAAGAACACTTAAGATCTTCATCATGGAACCTGTTAGTGGGTGGATTTATTTAATAGGCAGCAGGTGAACATTTTGTCCTCAAAGTTGATGTTAGAAGCAGGAAAAATGGGTGTAAGGATTTCTGTGTCAGAGCATCTCCAAAACTGCAGCTCTTGTGGGATGTTCCTGGTCTGCAGTGGTCAGTATCTATCAAAAGTGATCCAAGGAAGGAACAGTGGTAAACCAGTGACAGGGGCATGGAGGGATGAGGATCATTAATGCACGTGAGGAGCAGACGAGCTCCTGTAGCTCAAACTGCTGAAAAAGTTCTTGTTGTTTACAAACATATGGGTTTAAGTGGAAGGTTGTCTGCTATAGAGATATTAAAGATGTTTGAGATAAATGTGAATACTAACACCATTATAGCTGAATGAACCTTTTGCATTTCATCAAGAAGCTGATGTTCTCTACACCTGTCTTATATTACAGCAGTTTAGTGGAAAAGCCTCAGAGGGCAACAGTTCGACTGCATCCACTCACAATGGTACCAGATGCACTGACATTCGTGGTGCATCTTTGTGCAAGAGAACTTCCAATGCTTGTGTACACACGAGAAAGGCTTTGGCTTCAAGGGCAGCACTTTTGACGTGATTTAAACTTAACCGCTTTATTTGTATATCTGTATATAAGAATAACTAATTAAGTAGCTATTGACCAAACGATGTTAGGAAAATAAACCACAGACCTGTCGGTGTGTCTGAGCCGTTTCTGTCTGTCTGTCTGCGCTCTGTCTCTGTGTGTCTGTCTGCGCCCCATCTCTGTGTGTCTGTCTGTCTGCGCCCCATCTCTGTGTGTCTGTCTGTCTGTGCCCTGTTTCTGTGTGTCTGTATGTCCGGGCCCTGTCTCTGTGTGTTTGTCTGTATGTCCGGGCCCTGTCTCTGTGTGTCTGTCTGTCAGCGCCCTGTTACTGTGTGTCTGTCTGTCCGCGCCCTGTTTCTGTGGGTCTGTCTGTCTGCGCCCTGTTTCTGTCTGTCTGCTTGCGCCCTGTTTCTCTGTCTGTCTGCTTGCGCCCTGTCTCTCTTTGTCTGTGCCCCCTCTCTGTCTGTCTGCGCCCTGTCTGCACTCTGTCTGTGCATCTGTCTGTGCATCTGTGTGCAGTGTGTGCAATGTGTGTGTGGTGAAGGTGGTAGATTAGTGGTTAAAGCATTGGACTTTGGATTCAAAGGTTGCCCCGATTCATTTCAGGGGGGGGTGACACGCAGCCGATGTGTTGTTTGCTTAGCTTAGGAGCGTGCTTAGTCGGCTTTCGAGGGTATCGGTTGTTAGAATTTTAGCCGTGCGGCTATGCACTCCCGGCTGCGAGGCCAACTCCCGTTCCCCGGGGATTGCGCTCGTTTGGCGGTTCCTTGTCCCGTGCATGTGACGCGGTGCTCCGTATTCTTCCTCTGAGGTGGGTGAATTTCCAGTGAGTGCTCTCCCTCGCGGCTTCGGCTCTCAATGGTATCGGCTGTTAGCATTTAGCCATGTGGCTATGCACTCCCGGCTGCTAGCCGAGCTCCCGTCCCCCGGGGATTGCACTCATTTGTTAATGGTTCTTTTCCCCAGTGCTCCGTATTCTTCCTCCGAGGTGGGAGAATTTCAGAGAGTGCTCTCTGAGGTGAGCGCTCTCCATCGAGGCTTCGGCTCTCGGCTGTTAGCATTTTAGCCGTGTGGCTATGCGCTCCCAGCTGCTAGTCAAGCTCCCTTTTCCCGGGGTGAGCATTCGTTTGGTATCGGTTCTTTTCCCGGTGTGGGTGACGCGGTGCTCCATATTTCTTCCATATTTCATGCCTGGCAGCTGCTTCGTCTCCCGGTGCGGGCGGTGCAGCATTACATGTCTCTCTCTCCAAGGAGGATGAGCTGGTGGATGCTAGCGAGCCTGCGGACTCCTCACAGCCTGTGCTGTATATGGAGCTCCTTGAGGTCATGGCACGGGCCGAGTCTGAGCTGGATTTAGCTTGGCCGGTCGTGTGGCAGAAGCAGCGCGCACCCAGTAAACTGGTTGTGCGTTTCCTGTGCTGTGTCACAGCCTCAGCACCTCCCCTGATCTGCGCACCGAGGTGTCTGGGTCCTGGGGGCCCCGTGAGCACGCGTGCTTTTCCGATGTTTTTTTGCTGTGCGTGAATGTTATTGGAGCTAAGTGGCACGGCTACGGGACGATGCCACTTGTGGTAGAGACGCTAGATAGCTATCTCTCCCTGAGTGTTGCGTCTGTGACGGCTATCAGTTTGCCTACGAAGAGCCGCTTGGCTCTGGTGGGTAGCGCTGCGTGGCAGGTCAGGCTACACGCAGAGTGTTGCTTCAACACGATGAGTGTGTTGCAGGCATAACAGGCTGGCCTGCTATGGGGGATGATGCAAGCTTCCTTCTGAGCACCATGGTGTCCCCTCCTGGCCTGACCTGGTAACGCTGTGGGTAAGGGCGATTGCTGGCGGGTTCAGGAGAACGCGGTGGCGTTTCAGTGGTAGTTCAGTGAGAGTGTTGCCACCCGATTCCCGCTGGGAGATCCTAGGGGCCCCTGGCGACTTTCTGGTCCCGAGGTGGGGCTTGGTCGGCCTGAGGATTGTCCTCTCCTCTAGTGAACAGGCTATGGTGCGTAGGCCTGATGGCTTGCGTCTTGGAGGGCGGTGCGCACCGCATGCTACGGTGCTCGTCCCTCCCTGGCACCACTGGGAGGCCGGTCTGTCGGCTATGCCACAGGGTGTTAAGGACGCTGCCTCCCTCTAGCGGTTAACTCCCTTATTTCCGCCCGACAGTTCTCTGCGGATGGGGGTCATCCGCTGCCTCTCAGGGGGCTTCAATGGCCGCATTACACTGCTCCTGCCATTCGGGTTCAAGAGCATTGTCTGCTAGCCCTGCTACAGGGGTCGTGTTCAGGGCACAGCTTCTCCAGCGGTTTGCTCCCCGTATTCCGCCAGTATGATCGCTGTGGACGGGGGGTTCCGCCACCTCTCAGGAGGTGTGGTCAGCTGCAGAGCACCGCTCCAGCTGCTCTGAGTCGGTCAGAGGGTTGGTTCTCCCGCGGCATAGTATTCACGGGGTGGGGAGCGGTCATGAGTGGCCACTCCGCTCAGAGTGCCTGTCTGTGACTTGGCAGTTGCCTAGTCCCTCCTGGAGTTGCCCCCTGGCATGACCAGAGTGTTTCTTTACACGTGGCTGGGTGCTCCCACATGATGTGTCATGTTACAGGCATTCTGCCCTCCTCTGTTTATAGCCCCCGACCAGGGGTTACGAGGGGTTACACTGGGTGCTTATCTCCACAGGACAAGTCCTTAGGGGTGGTCGGTGCAGTTGTCCGGCTACGAGTCCTGGTCCCCGCTCCGATCGCGGTCAGGAGTGTGTTGGCCTCTGCGGCCTGGTCCACATGAGTGTCACTCTGGGACGTCTGTGACACTGCAGGTTGGTCCACCCCGCTGACCTTTGTCAGATTCTATAAACCACCTCGTGGTCCTCTGTCCTGCGTGCTGGTGCCGAGGCCCTCACTCTTTCGGCAGGGTCTGGTCAGTGTGGCGTGTTTGGACATTCGTTCCCATAGCGTTTCGACACAGCTCGAGTTTCTGAAGGGGAACGTCTCTAGGTAATGAACGTAACCCTAGTTCCCCGCAGGAACGAGACGCTGCGTCTCCGTGCCACACTTTCTGCATCCCTGTGGCGCTTACCTTCTATCTTTGCAGAAGCTAATGTCACTACCACCGCACAGCCATCTTGTAGCTTGCTGGTTTACGTGACGTCGACTGTCTATGACGTCACAGCTTGCCTATTGGCTAGATTTGTTACCATAGCGTTTGGACGCAGCGTCTCATTCCTTCGGGGAACTAGGGTTACGTTCGTAACCTAGAGACGTTCTTCATCACCTGTTATAAAATAGACTGGCTGGATGGTAAACACGTCGTGTTTGGGGAGGTGCTGGAGGGGATGGACGTTGTGCAGGCCATGGAGGTGTGTGTGTGTGTGTGTGTGTGTGTGTGTGTGTGTGTGTGTGTGTGTTTAATTACAGTAAATGGAGATTTATTTTTATTATGGAGATTTTCTGGAATTGTAACGCAGACTGCACAGCTGCTTCCGGATTTTCTCCGCAGGGGCAGGGAAGTAAAGATGGCAAACCCAGTCAGAAGGTGATTATTTTAGATTGTGGCGAGTATGTCTGACCACCTGGATTTCCCGAGTGTGTGTGGAACATGTATGTTTTCAGTGGTTTAACTCAAACCCTTTACGTTAAACAGACGCTTCTTTTCTATGGTGGATTTGTAAATATCTAATACATTTTCATAATGAATATCAGCTCATGATGTGATTGTTGTGGTTTGAAGCAGGATGATGATGATGATGATTAGATGATTGAAACAAATTCAGATAATTATTCATGATGGGTGAAAGACATTACTTGTGGTTTGTGGTGGGGGTTGGTATGTGAAGCGTTGCCAGATATTTAACACATAGAAGATGTTTCAAGCAAGTAGCATGTGAAAGTTTTTCTTCATTAACTTTCATTTGCTTTAAAAACTCAGTCTTGGAGATGCAGAAACACAACAGAGGAGCTTCTGATGGAGCTGGAGCAAGCAGATACTCCACCTGTGTTTAAAATTTGACTTTTTTTAGAAAGGTTGTGAGTTCATATCCCAGCACCACTAAGCTGCCATTGCTGGGCCCTTGAGCAAGGCCCTTAACCCCGACTGCTCTTTTGTATAATTATATATTATTGGACAGTTAGTGGTGCTCATAAAGATCTTGCTCATTTCAATTCATAAATGCAAATGCTATGCAAAGTAAACCCAATTATCAGTGTTTTAGTCAGAGTTTCTCATCATTAGTGCTAATATGTGGTATGAACCAGACTGATGGAACTTCATCACGATCAATTCAATCCATTTTTATTTGTATAGCGCTTTTAACAATGACCATTGTCTCAAAGCAGCTTTACACAGATAATGTGGTGATTAAATGTAAATATGTTCTTTGTAATTATGTTTGTCCCTGATGAGCAACTGTGGCAAGGAAAAACTCCCCGAGATGGCATAGGGAAGAAACCTTGAGAGGAACCAGACTCAAGAGGGAACCCATCCTCATCTGGGTTGCACCAAATGTCCATTTGAAGCATATATACAAAGATCACTCCCTTATTTTTATTTTTTTATATTTTATCAATAAACTGTGACCCCAAAACATATTGGAATGTGAAGATGTTAAGCACATGTTATATATCAAATTGGTAAATTTCTTTTGACTTAAGAAAACGGTTATTTAAGAAAAAAAAAAGGTGCTTATTTGCATTAAGTGAAAAAGCCGAAAAGAAACAAAGTAGCAGTGCAGATGTTCCATCCTGCAGGAAGTCTCTGGAAATAAGCCCTAATGAAGTTCTTCAATTCTCTGAAGTTAACAGAATTGTTTTTTTTTTTTCTTTTTTAAATCTTTGGATCATTTTTGGATCAATATGTTTATTAACAGTAGGAGAAGATCAATAATTAAATGAAGGGCACTGGTTTAAAAATAAATATAAATAAATAAAAATCCAAAGGGAAACGGATCCGCAATGTGGCACCTTTATATCAACACTATTATTATAATAATTATTACAACAATAATAATTAAACTTAAGGTATTTTATGGTAGCATTTTGGTAAAATCAATTAAAAAAAAGCGAGAAACTCAATCTACTGCGAAAGATTCATCCATCCATCCATCCATTCATCCATCTATTCATCCATCCATCAATCTCTCCCTCCATTCCCTTCCAGTTCTGGGCTCAGAGCTTCTTTTCCCAAGCCGCCTTCTCTAGCTTCTCCATGAGGATACCAAATTACTCCCAGGCTAAAAGAGATATAAAATCTCTCCATCTTGTTCTTGGTCTTCTCTGCGTGTTTTTCCAATTAGACTTTCCTAAAACATCCAAGACATCCGAGGCATCCAAGAGACATATTAGACAGTTGTCCAATCAAGCACAACTGGCTTCTTCTAATAAAGAGGAGCAATTTCTCTATTTTGATCTCCCTCAGAATGTCTGAGCTAAATCACAAAAAAAAAAGTCGGATCAGAAACGTGATTACATTTTCTCTATATAAATAACCCGAATGGCTGATTACAGTATTGAAGATATTTCATTTAGAAAATCTCTAAAATGCAGTTATTTTTATTTATTGTAGTTCGATAAAAAAATTACCATTGGCCTTCCAATTATTTAATATTCAGTTGAATCTAAAATCTGAGCCCCGGCTGGCTAAGGTTAGCATTTAGCCTAGCACGGACACCCGCCCGCTTGCCGTGCTTCTGCTTCCTTAAACAGCGCTTTCGATGTCTCCTCTTCCGGCCACCAGCATCAGGTAACACCGAGGGCTGGGGGCCTGGTCTTTGTGGCCGAGGTCGCGAAGGTTGTTGATAATATCATCATGCAGATTGTTGGTTGCATGATGCCTGTACTGTAGCAGTGTCTGGTGGTCGTACACAGGACCACAGCTGACTCTCAAGTCAAGTCAAGTCAAGTGGCTTTTATTGTCATTTTTACTATACACAGTGGTACACAGTACACAGTAAAAACGAAACAACATTCCTCCAGAACCCTGGTGCTACACTAAACAACAAAACAACATAAAGTGCATCGAGTGCAGCCTGGTGCAAACAGTGCAAACAAAAGAACAGTACAGACAGACAGAGTGCAGACAGACACCACAAGACAAGACAAAAGACAGAAACCAAGTATAGCGCC
>MU551610.1:6944828-6959312 GCA_024362625.1 Silurus asotus | reverse complement strand
ACAACATCCTAATGTACTCAGCTGCCTACAGCCTTCTCATCCATCATGTACATCTAGTGCTAAGCCGCTGCTAAAACATCAACTAACATGCAGAAAACTAAGTCAGAGATGGTCATTGGTCCTCTCAAGATTGCTCGTCCAATTAACCCGTCACTGACCGAGGACTTTCACAGTAACCATTCTTACTAACCCATAGGAGAAAACTCCCACAGTCTTCACCCAAATTCTGAAAATCACCTGGTCAATGGTCACTTCCTGTTTGTAGCCTTCTTATGATTCGCTAATGCCTTTACAAACTATTGTGTTAAATTTGATTACAGCCATTAAATGATTACATTCCTCAAATAGAAATTATAGAATAGCCTTTATTTGTCACATATACATTACAGCACAGTGAAATTTGTTCTTCGCATATCCCAGTTTGCTTAGAAACTGGGGTCAGAGCACAGGGTCGGCCATGATATGGCACCCCTGGAGCATAGAGGGTTAAGGGCCTTGCTCAAGGACCCAAAAGTGTCAGCTTGGCGATACCGGGGCTTGAACCCCCGACCTTCCAATCGGTAACCCAGCACCTTAACCGCTGGAGCTACCACTCCCCTGGCACACAAGTGTATGCGTAGACTGAATAGTAGATAGATATATGTAGCTACGACTGATTTATGATTTCACTCTCTGGTATCTATATCAGTATATCATATAGACTCAGGGAATTTTCCCCTCACCATCATTAGGGATAAAATGTTAATTTTAAAATACATATTCTGAGTCTCTATTGTTTTGTTGTGACAATGTCCACTGTTACCTGCACTTGATTAAATTTAATAAAGTCCATGGACTCTCATAATTCATAACCTTGTGTCAGTAAAATGAGCAGAAATATTAGCTTGATGGTAATACATGGTTCCCCTTCAGGAAATCGAGCTGCGTCGAAACGCTATGGAAACGCCCCTGCGTGACCACGCTCTAAACCACGTGTGAAATGTAGCCAATAGGCAAGCCGTGACGTCATAGACAGGCGATGTCGCGTAAACCAGGAAGCTACAAGATGGCTGTGCGGTGGTAGCGACATTAGCTTCTGCTCGTTTAGGTAAGCGCTTTGAGTGTGTTATCTGTGCAGTCATGAGCTTGTATGCAGGCAGAATTCCGTCTGCCGATGTGTTGTTTGCTTAGCTTAGGAGCGTGCTTAGTCGGCTCTCGAGGGTATCGGTTGTTAGCATTTTAGCCGTGTGGCTTTGCGCTCCCGGCTGCGAGGCGAGCTCCCGTTCCCCGGGGTGAGCGCTCATTTGGTATCGGTCCTTTTCCGGTGTGTGTGACGCGGTGCTCCATATTTCTTCCATATTTCATGCCTGGTGGCTGCTTCTTCTCCCAGAACGGGTGGCGCAGCATTACATGTCTCTCTCTCCAAGGAGGATGAGCTGGTGGATGCTAGCGAGCCTACGGACTCCTCACAGCCTATGCTGTATATGAAGCTCCTTGAGGTCGTGGCACAGGCCGGGTCCGAGCTGGATTTAGCTTGGCCGGTCGTGTGGCAGAAGCAGCGCGCACCCAGTGAGCTGGTTGTGCGTTTCCTGCGCTGTGTCACAGCCTCAGCACCTCCCCTGATCTGCGCACCGAGGTGTCTGGGTCCTGGGGGCCCCGTGAGCGCGCGTGCTTTTCCGATGTTCTTTCTTTGTGCGCGAATGTTATTGGAGCTAAGTGGCGCGGCTACGGGACGATGCCGCTTGTGCTAGAGACGCTAGCTAGCTTTCTCTCCCTGAGTGTTGCGTCTGTGACGGCTATCAGTTTGCCAACGAAGAGCCGCTTGGCTCTGGTGGGTAGCGCTGCGTGGCAGGTCGGGCTACAGGTTGCTTCCACACGATGAGTGTTTTGCAGGCATACCAGGCTGGCCTGCTATGGGGGATGATGCAAGCTTCCTTCTGAGCGCCATGGTGTCCCCCCCTGGCCTGACCTGGTAACACTGTGGGTAAGGGCGATTGCTGGCGGGTTCAGGAGAACGCGGTGGCGTTTCAGTGGTAGTTCCTCGCTGCTCCGATGGGGCTGCTCGGCGGCACGTCCAGGCACATCAAGATAGCCTGGTGAGAGAGTGTTGCCACCCGATTCCTGCTGAGAGGTCCTAGGGGCCCCTGGCGACTTTCTGGGCCCAAGGAGGGGCTGGAAGGCCTGGAGTCTCTCAAGCGTACTGTGAAGAAGAGCTGCATGATTTAGTTCGGAGGTGGTTCCCTCCTCCTTGTTCAGAGAGTCAGGCTGCTACAACCAGTGCCTCATTGTTCCGAAGAAGGACGATGGGTTGCATCCCATTCTGGATCTCCGCTACTTGAACCACTCACTTTTGAGGCTCGGGTTCAGGTTTCTCGTTTAGAGTGGTCGTGTCTCAGGTCAAGTCCGAGGACTGATTTGTCATACGCTAGATCTGGAGGTTGCATGCTCCCATGCAGCCGTCCTTCACTGCACACGGGAGGTTCCTGAGGTTGCTTTCGGGGCGAAGCTTACCAATATCGGTCCTTCCGTTCCACCTAGCGCTCTCACCCCGTGCCTTCACAGAGTGCGTGAACGCGGCACTGACCCCGCTGCAGCTTCAGGGCATTCAGAGCGTTAGCGCGCCAGGCAGTTCGGCATTGAGATGCTGTTCTTGCCTGCATGAAGGAACTGAGGTTCAGACTGAGACGCGGTGTAGTGTGTACCTTTCCCAGCGCGGAGGGCAACTTTCTCGGCATGGTGTGGGACTCAGCCGAGTTGCGGTCACAGTTGTCTCCCGCCCGGTTTGTAGTCATCCTCACTGCAGTCAGGAGGGTAGGGGTGGGCCACCTAGTCACTGTGAGGCAGTTCCAGAGTCTGCTGGGTCTCATGTCGGCAGCGTCCAGTGTATTTCCACTTCTCTGCATGTGGCCCCTCCAGTGGGGGCTCCGGGGCAGGAGGGTTCTCCCCCTGAGGGAGTCTGTATTGTCCCATCAAGGTCTCACGGTGTGCCCTTTGAACCTTGGTTGCATGGTAGGACCCTACGTTCTGTCCCGAGGCCCCGTTTTAGGGACTTCTTGTCGTCGCATTACGCTAACGCTAGACGCTTTCCCCACAGGGTGGGGAGCGGTCATGAGTGGCCACTCCGCTCAAAGTGCCTGTCTGGGACTTGGCAGTTACTTCATCCCTCCTGGAGTTGCCCCCTGGCAATCTTGTAGCTTGCTGGTTTACGCGACATCGCCTGTCTATGACGTCACAGCTTGCCTATTGGCTAGATTTCACACGTGGTTCAGAGCGTGGTCACGCAGGGGCGTTCCCATAGCGTTTCGATGCAGCGTCTCGTTCCTTCGGGGAACTAGGGTTATGTTCTTAACTTAGAGACGTTCTTCATCCCCTGTGATAAAATAGACTGGCTGGATGGTAAACACGTCGTGTTCGGGGAGGTGCTGGAGGGGATGGACATTGTGCAGGCCATGGAGGTGTGTGTGTGTGTGTGTGTGTGTGTGTGTGTGTTTGTGTGTGTGTTTAATTACAGTAAATGGAGATTTATCTTCATGATGGAGATTTTCTGGAATTGTAACCTGCACACTGAACAGCTGCTTCTGGATTTTCTCCGCAGGCGCAGGGAAGTAAAGATGGCAAACCCAGTCAGAAGGTGATTATTTTAGATTGTGGCAAGTACGTCTGACCACCTGGACCTCCCGAGTGTGTGTGGAACATGTATGTTTTCAGTGGTTTAACTCAAACCCTTTACGTTAAACAAACGCTTCTTTTCTGGATTTGTGGATTTGTGGATTTGTAAATATCGAATACATTTTTATAATGAAAATCGGCTCATAATGTGATGTTTGAATTGTTGTGGTTTGAAGCAGGATGATGATGATGATGATTAGAGGATTGGAACAATTTCAGATAATTATTCATGATGGGTGAAAGACATTTCTTGTGGTTTGGGGCGGGGATTGGTATGTGAAGGGTTGCCAGATATTTAACACATAGAAGATGTTTCAAGCAAGTTAAAAATGAAAGTTTTTGTTCATTAACTTTCATTTGCTTTAAAAACTCGAAGTCTTGGAGATGCAGAAACACAACAGAGAAGCTGCTGATGGAGCTGGAGCTAGCAGATACTCCACCTGTGTTTAAAATGTGACTTTTGATCGAAAGGTTGTGAGCTCATATCCCAGCACCACTAAGCTGCCATTGCTGGGCCTTTGAGCAAGGCCCTTAACCCCAACTGCTCATTTGTATAATTATATATTATTGGACAGTTAGTGGTGCTAATAAAGATCTTGCTCATCTAAGTTCATATATGCAAATGCTATGCAAAGTAAACCTAATTATCAGTGTTTTAGGCAGAGTTTCTCATCATTGGTGCTAATATTTTGTATGAACCAGACTGATGGAACTTCATCACGATCACTCCCTTATTTTTATTTTTTTTATATTTTATCAATAAACTGTGACCCCAAAACATATTGGAATGTGAAGACATGTTAAACATGTTAAATATCAAATTGGTAAAATGCTTTTGAATTAAGAAAACAGTTATTTAAGAAATAAAAAGGTGCTTATTTGCATTAAGTGAAAAAGCCGAAAAGAAAGAAAGTAGCAGTGCAGATGTTCCATCCTGCAGGAAGTCTCTGGAAATAAGCCGCAATGTTGCTGTGCCCTACTGAAGTTCTTCAATTTTCTGAAGTTAACAGAATTGTTTTTTTTTTTATCTTTTTAAAGTCTTTGGATCATTTTTGGATCAATATTTTTATTAACAGTAGGGGAATACCAATAATTAAATGAAGGGCACTGGTTTAAAAATAAATATAAATAAATAAAAATCTACAGGGAAACGGATCCGCAATGTGGCACCTTTATATCAACACTATTATAATAATAATTATTACAACAATGATAATAAACTTAAGGTATTTTATGGTAGCATTTTGGTAAAATCAATAAAAAAAAAAGCAAGAGAAACTCAATCTACTGCGAAAGATTCATCCATCCATCCATCAATCTCTCCCTCCATTCTCTTCCAGTTCTGGGCTCGGAGCTTCTTCTCCCAAGCCTCCTTCTCTAGCTTCTCCATAAGGATACCAAGTTACTCCCAGGCTAAAAGAGATATAAAATCTCTCCATCTTGTTCTTGGTCTTCTCTGGGTGTTTTTCCAATTAGACTTTCCTAAAACATCCAAGACATCTGAGGCATCCAAGAGACATATTAGACAGTTGTCCAATCAAGCACAACTGGCTCCTTCTAAGGAGCAATTTCTCTATTTTGATCTCCCTCAGAATGTCTGAGCTAAATCACTAAAAAAAAGTCGGATCAGAACCGTGATTGAATTTTCTCTATATAAATAACCCAAATGGCTGATTACAGTATTGAAGATATTTCATTTAGAAAATCTCTAAAATGCAGTTTTTTTGTATTTATTGTAGATGGATAAAATATTTGCCATTGGCCTTCCAATTATTTAATATTCAGTTGAATCTAAAATTTGAGGAAAAGTGTTGAAGGCAAACAAGATTGTTTTGAATAGGAAATGAGTTCAGTCATTTGGAAGAAAGTAAACAATTCAAATTTGCAGGACTGTAAAGGGACATTGGTTCCTACTCCTGTTTTTCACAGGCTGGGAGGTTCATTTTATTTCAGAATGGTTTGCGATTTCATATGTTCCACTGCAGGAATCATGTTTTAAATTTTTTAAGTGTCATTTTTGTGTCTGTGAAAATACAGTTGTTGTACCCTGATCTGTCCAAAAGAGCTTTTTGACTTGGGTATAAATGTTCAGCATGTTCAGCTTTTTGTCTATAAATCTCGCAAGTCTTATGTTTAAACTTGGATTGAATTGGAAGCATTTTTTTTTTATGTACATAGTCAACGTTATCTACAATCCCATTGATTTACTTTTCTGATGGTTTTTACCTTCAACATACATGTGTATTATTTTCTTTCTTTATTATTATCTACCTAGTTTCAAAATTAGTTTTTCTTAAAGTGCTCTCTATAGTTCCTCTGTGGAACATGGTGAGGATGGGTGGTGGAGGTTGGGCTTTCCTTAGCCTTCTCAGAAAATAGAGATGCAGTTCGGCTTTCTTGACTATGGACCTGGTGTGGAGGTACCAGGTGAGGTTTTACACCAAGTGAACACCAAGGAAGTCGAGTCAAGTCAAGAGGCTTTTATTGTCATTTTTGCTATACACAGTGGTACACAGTACACAGTACAAATGAAACAACGTTCCTCCGGAACCCTGGTGCTACACTAAACAACAAAACAACAACAGCATAGAGCTACAACACTAACATAAAGTGCATCGCGTGCAACCTGGTGCACACAGTGCAGACAAACAGTGCAGACAGACAACACAAGACAAGACAAAAGACAAAAGACCAAGTATAGCGCCGACTAGTAAACCTGCTGTATACTTGATTATACAGTACTGTGTATGGCAAAATGTAAAAACTATACCCAGGAGAGAATACAAACAGAACAGAACAATGTAGTGCAAAAAAAAAAACAGCAGCAAGGAGGTGCAAAGACATTCTACTGTAGTACAAGGTGCGAGTATAAAAAATAATAAATTGAAAAGTGGTGGTGGAGTGGATCGAGATGAGTGATGATTGTGTTTGGTCCAGGTTGTACAGTTCAGTAACACACATTTGAGTGAGTGTGTGTGTGTGAGTGAGTGTGTGTGAGTTCTGTTTCAGTTCTGTGTGTTGAGTTGCCTGATGGCTTGTGGAAAGAAACTGTTGCACAGTCTTGTTGTTGCGGCCAGAATGCTTCGGAACCGTTTTCCTGATGGTAGGAGTGTAAAAAGTGTGTGTGACGGGTGTGTGTCATCGTCCACAATGCAGCGTGTAGTGTAAATGTCCATGATAGAGGGGAGAGAGACTCCGATGATCTTCTCAGCTGTCCTCATTATCCTCTGTAGGGTCTTGCGATCCGAGACGGTGCAATTCCCAAACCAGGCAGTGATGCAGCTGCTCAAGATGCTCTCAATGGTCCCTCTGTAGAACATGGTCAGGATGGGGGGAGGGAGGTTGGCTTTCCTCAGCCTTCTCAGGAAGTAGAGACGCTGCTGGGCTTTTTTTTGGTGATGGAGCTGGTGTTAAGTGACCAGGTGAGGTTGTCTGCCAGATGAACACCTAGGAATTTGGTGCTCTAGACAATCTCCACAGAGGATCCATCAATAATCAGTGGAGATTGGTCGCTCTGTGCTCGCCTGAAGTCCACAACCATCTCTTTCATTTTGTCCACGTTCAGAGACAGGTTGTTTGCTCCACACCAGGCAGTTAACCATTGCACCTCCTCTCTGTATGCTGACTCGTCGTTCTTGCTGATTAGACCCACCACGGTCCTGTCATCAGCGAACTTAATGATATAATTTGAGCTGTGCGTTGTTGCACAGTCGTGAGTCAGCAGAGTGAACAGTAGTGGACTGGGCACACAGCCCTGAGGGGCTGAAGTGCTCAGTGTGGTGGTGCTGGAGATGCTGTTCCCGATCCGGACTGAATGAGGTCTCCCAGTCGGGAAGTAGAGGATCCAGTTGCAGAGAGAGGTGTTCAGACCCAGAAGGTTCAACTTCTCGATCAGGTCCTGAGGAATGATTGTGTTGAATGCTGAGCTGAAATCAATGAACAGCATTCATACATATGAGTCCTTGTTATCCAGGTGGGTGAGGGCCAGATGAAGGGTTGTGGAGATGGCATCGTCCGTGGAACGGTTTGGACGATACGCAAACTGCATGGGGTCCAGAGAGGGTGGAAGCTGTGTCTTGATGTGCTTCATGACGAGCCTCTTGAAGCACTTCATCACGATGGGAGTGAGCGCGACGGGACGATAGTCATTGAGGCAGGAGACAGTCGATTTCTTTGGCACAGGAACAATGGTCGTTGTCTTGAGGCACGTGGGAACAACGTTGCTGCTCACGGAGATGTTGAAGATGTCAGTGAAGACATCTGCTAGTTGTTCTGCACATTTCCTGAGCACTCTGCCAGGAATGTTGTCAGGTCCAGCAGACTTCCGTAGGTTAACTCTGTAGAGTTTTCCTCACTTCAGCTGTGGAGCTTATTATCCAGGGAGCAGACGTTTGAAAGAAAAATGGACGGGAGAGCCGGCTGGCTAGGGTTAGCATTTAGCCTAGCACGGACACCCGCCCGCTTGCCGTGCTTCCGCTTCCTCGAACAGCGCTTTCGACGTCTCCTCTCCTGGCCACCAGCATCAGGTAACACCGAGGGCTGGGGGCCTGGTCTTTGTGGCTGAGGTCGCGAAGGTTGTTGATAATATCATCATGCAGATTGTTGGTTGCATGATGCCTGTACTGTAGCAGTGTCTGGTGGTCGTACACATGACCACAGCTGACTCTGGTGTCCATGTATTGTGGAAGGTCACGCTAAATATGGTGAAAGCACCATTTTTGGATTCGGAGAGGCCTCTGCGAGCTACTGCCGCGCCGCCATCTCGCCGCCATCTTTAAGTGTTCATGACAATGTACACTTTAGTGTTCATGACAATGTCCACTTAGAAGCCATTGATGTTAAGAGGAGACTGGTTGCTCTCTGTCCCCCTGAAGTAAACGAGCACACAGCCCTGGGGGACTCATTTGATTTAAGGAAATCTGTATGGAAAGTAGGTGAACAAGGACAAAGCAATGATTATAATTTTTATTTTATTTTTTATTTTTTTTGCATAAGTCACAAGTGTGAAAGAAAACGCACATTTGCAGTCATCCACGGCTTCTGGTTGGAGCGTGTAGTGATGGTCTTGGAGATGGTCACATCTTCAACGCACTTGCTGATGTAGCAGGTCACTGATGACGTGTACTCCTCCAAGTTGATGGAATCGCCGTAAGTTGCAGCCTCTCTAAACATGTCCCAGTCAGTGCACTCAAAACAGTCCTGAAGAGCAGAAGTAGCTCCTTCTGGCCAGGTTTTCACCTGTTTCAGAACCGGTTTAGAGCGTCTGATGAGCGGTCTGTATGCTGGAATCAACATAACAGAGCAGTGGTCTGAGTATCCGAGATGGGGGCGGGGCTCCACACGATACGCGCCAGGGATGTTTGTGTAAACAAGATCCAGCGTGTTCGCTCCTCTCGTTGCAAAGTCCACATGCTGATGGAGTTTAGGAAGCACAGTCTTGAGATTCGCATGGTTGAAATCTCCGGCGATAATAAACAATCCGTCGGGGTGAGCATTCTGCAGGTCGCTAATAGCGCCATAGAGTTCACTCAGTGCCTCCTTAGCATTAGCACTGGGAGGAATGTACACTCCGACGATGTAAACAGTGGTGAATTCCCGTGGTAAAAAAAAAGGTCTGCATCTAACAGTCACAAACTCCTCAAGCGATGAGCAGTAGCATGAAACAAGCACAGAGTTCTTACACCATTCCGTGTTGATATAAACACACACGCCACCACCGCGAGTCTTACCGCACAGAGCTGCGTTTCTGTCGGCTCGAAAGCGATGAGCAGTAGCATGAAACAAGCACAGAGTTCTTACACCATTCCGTGTTGATATAAACACACACGCCACCACCGCGAGTCTTACCGCACAGAGCTGCGTTTCTGTCGGCTCGAAACACGGTTAGCCCGTCTAGCTGGATGGCGGCGTCCGGAACTCTGTCGCTGAGCCACGTCTCTGTAAAAACAAAGACGCAACAGTCTCTAAACTCTTGCCGTGTGGTTTGCTGGAGTCGGAATGTAGTCCAGTTTATTATCCAGGGAGCAGATGTTTGAAAGAAAAATGGACGGGGTAGCCGGCCGGCTAGGGTTAGCATTTAGCCTAGCACGGACACCCGCCCGCTTGCCGCGCTTCCGCTTCCTCGAACAGCGCTTTCGAGGTCTTCTCTCCCGGCCACCGGCATCAGGTAACACCGAGGGCTGGGGGCGAGGTCGCGAAGGTTGTTGATAAGATCATCATGCAGATTGTTGGTTGCATGATGCCTGTACTGTAACAGTGTCTGGTGGTCGTACACATGAACACAGCTGACTCTGGTGTCCATGTATTGTGGAAGGTCGGGCTAAATATGGTGAAAGCACCATTTTTGGATCCGGAGAGGCCGCTGCGAGCTACTGCCGCGCCGCCATCTTGGATCAATACATGGACTCTGGTGTCCATGTATTATGGAAGGTCGCGCTAAATATGGTGAAAGCACCATTTTTGGATCCGGAGAGGCCGCTTCGAGCTACTGTCGCGCCGACATCTCGCCGACATCTTTAAGTGTTCATGAAAATGTACACTTTATTGTTCATGACAATGTCCACTTGTCCTGAAATAAACGAGCACACAGCCCTGGGGGACTCATTTGATTTAAGGAAATCTGTATGGAAAGTAGGTGAACAAGGACAAAGCAATGATTATAATTTTTATTTTATTTTTTATTTTTTTTGCATAAGTCACAAGTGTGAAAGAAAACATATAGCAGTGCAGTTTATCACATGCTTCAGAAGACTTCTAAAGGACAATGAGATGTAAAAATCTACATTATCATCTTTAAAAGTCCAAGTCCTTATTTTTTAAGAAAGTTCCTTTAAACTTTTTCCTTCATTCATTTGAGATAAATTACACATTTTGGATAATTTCATATTATTACAGTGTAGACACTTTACAAACTACATACACGTTATAAGGTCAGATTTTTCTGGACGGCAGTGATGTCCTTAAAAAAGCAAGTAAGTCACAGCAACATGGACCAGTCATGTGGTGAAGAAAATATCAATAACATCAATAATTTAACTAAGTGTTAATTAAAGGCAGCATTGAGGTAGCAACAAGTAAAGACAAAAGTATCTAAGAAGAAGAGCAATAAATCTTTATATCTATTAATCCATTTTCTTTCACTTTTCCTGGTCCAGGTAATGGGGACATCAGTCTAAGCAGAGATTTTCAGATGCCTGACCAGCTTTCACACTTTCTCTACAGTGATACCCCTGCAAATCCAAACCAGATAATAAAAATCCAGTCTGTCGAATCTCTTCATCTAGTCTTCGATTCTCCTCTCCCAGTTGGCTATGCTCCAAGCATCTTCCAGTATCCAAAAGGTAGAAGACACATGCTCAACAATGACTCTCCCACAGAATGTCCGAGCTTAACACCTGCCCCTATCTCTATGGCTAAGCCCAGCCACCCAATCAAGGATGCTTCAAGTTTGAAAGAAGTAGACCAAAGTAAACTTTCCTTGCAGAATGCAAGAAGGATAAAAAATTGACCAAGCATGGCAATCAAGCTTCAGCAAGCAAACACATCACAAAAGATTAATAATAGGGAACATCTGATGACCAATTCTTGGTCTGGAGAACTGTCACAAGTTAAAATAATTAATTAAATTAAAAATAAACCAATAAGACAAAATAAAGCTGCGAAAGTGATACAGATAAATACCATAAATAGTAGTGGTCAATTGGCAGCTGGCACAGTTCCTTCAGGACCAAGGTAGAGTACCACAAAACTGAAGGCACTCCATGGTAAAGGACGTCTTTAGATGGCACTATAATTAAATCTTGATAAATAATATAATTTACTTGAACTCGGAAACCCAAACCTGTTCCAGCATGGCAATGCCCCTGTGCATAAAGTGAGCGCCTTAAAGATCTGGTTTACATGCTCTGGGGAGAAAGATCTTAAGTGGCCTGCTATAGAGCTCTGATCTTATCCCACCTACTGAACACTTTTGGGAATAATTGGAATGATGACTGCACCCAAGGTCTCCTCACCTACATCATACTTGTAATACCCTTGTGACTGATTAACAAATGTCCAAAAAGCACACTCCAAAATCTAGTGGAACATCTTACCATGCTCGAAAATCACATGCCAAACTTATGACCCAATACTTTTGTCAATATAGTATATGTCATATTTTAACCTTTTTTAGGCTTCATTAAATTTAATTTCCATCCAAAATGATTTTGTTTTTTTTGGCTAATATATACAGTATATCACCACAAAGACAAAAGCTGTGAGTCACATGCCAGTAGCACTACCAAGAGGTCTACACTACTGTCACGTGGACATCACTGGGTCACCTTCTCAAGGTTCTACAGGGTTAAAATTTGCCCTCCAACTTCAGTAGCTGTCTCCTGTCATACACTGATTTGAAATATGTAAATCTTTATGGAAAAGACACCAAGACATCATCATACTTGAAAACGACAAATGGAAAATAGTCAGATACTGCAGAAAATCCACTGCAGAAGAGTGAGAATTACAACCTCTCGACATTTGGTTGTTTTGTTTCTTATCATTTCAGGTATGTTTCAAAACTCTTCTGCAATGCTTAGTTTCTCCCCTGTAGCTTAATTAACCGGAAATGTTTTACAGTGCTTGATAACTGGTGTAACTTTTTGTTTTATATTGTAAACTATAATATAAAATATAAAACCATTAATTCACTAATCTTAGATTATTTAATGTCATGCAAGATGACCTTTTTGACACATTGTTCTCTAGTTCTATGCTCATTAAGGATTTAAATCTTTCCAACAGTGCGATAATTCGATAAATTAAATGACATAACATAGAATCAAGTGATCACAATAAACTCGCTCGATCCACCGTGTATTAAGTTCCTAGCAGGTCAAATGAATGCTTTTTGGTTTGTAAGAATGAAGTATAAAATATAAATAATTTGTCTAACAGTGGCATCAGGTGGTTCTTACTACTAATAATACTACTAATACTACTAATACTAATATTTATAAAAAAATGTATTTCTGTTCAAAGAATAATTCATTTTAAATTATTAAATTTATAACATACAAAACTGCCAAAATATACCTGATAAAGCAGGTACTGTGATTTCTCTCCTATAATGTTATTTTGAAAACGACCAAACTGTGCATGCACAGTGGCTGATGGTTGTACACTTGATTATTGTGTCTGTTTTCTGAATTCAATCCAAATGTCAACCTTCCAAAGGTGTTTTTGCCATAATGAATGGGTTGCATTACACTCGACTGACCCCTGTTAGGTGTAGAATGGACAAAAATGCTGTTGTTCAATGATTATCTGATGAGAGCTGTATGGAACAGTTTCTCGGTGGTGTCTTTAGTGTAGATATCAAGCTTGCTGATATCAGCAATTCCCTTTCAGGAACTCAAGCTGCATCGAAAAGCTTTGGGAACATGCCTGCGTTGTCCATGCTCTGAAATAATGTGTGCAATCAGTCAAAAATTCACCGGCAGGATGATGTCATGACAAAGAATTATAAAATGTTAAAATGTTTTTGGTCTGGCTGGCGCACCAGATCCTCCTCATGGCCCAGGGGAGACTTTTCTCTTTGAGAGCAGTTTACATCCCTGCTTGGTTGAATGAAGCAGCAGACACCCTGTCGAGGCAGGGTTTGAGACCCGGGGAATGGCGGCTCCACCCTGACATGGTGGAGCAGATTTGGGAGTAATTCAGCAAAGCCCAGGTGGATCTGTTCGCATCTTAAGAGATGTTGCACTGTCCTCTCTGGTTCTCCCTTACCCCTCCATCCCCACCGGGGCTGGACGTCATGGCTTAGGCATTGCAGAGGCTGCATCTGTATGTCTTCCCCCCTGTCGTGCTGCTTCCGGGAGGTTTGAGGAGAGTTCGCCGGGATGTACTCCGTCTACTTATGGTGGCTTCAAGGTGGCTGTGGCTGTGGCCCCTGACCATTCTCCGCTCCAAAGCTTCCTCCACAAGGAGGTCATATGCTGCCAGATGGCGCCTGTTCTGCTCATGGTGTGAGCACCACCAGCTGAATCCAGTCCACTGCCTGGTTGGTTCAGTGCTGGAATTCCTCCAAGGACAGTTCGCCGAAGAATTGGCTCCACCCACCCTGAAAGTCTACGAGTCTGCCACTTTGGCATTTCATGCCTCTTATGACGCATTTTCATTGTGGCACCGGTGCAACCCACAGTGCCTGGATGGAACCTGGAAGTCGTCTAAGCCCCCCTTTGAGCCTCTGGATAAGGCATTTTGTTGGCCATTTGCTCTCAAGAGAGTCAGAGATCTGCATGCTCTTTCTGTGGCCCCCTCCTTCTGGAGTCTCTTCGGGTATGGCCAGTGCCTTTTTGTACCCTTGAACAGGTTATATCCCAAAGGTGCCCTTGCTCGGCCAACGACTCGCGAAGTTACAGGCATGTTACCCATCTCCGTTTTAGGCCTCAGACCAGGAGAAACTACCGACTGTGCCGGGTACGTGCACTGGACACTTACGTCCACAGGACGGGTCCTTGAAGAAAGTCCGACCAACTGCTTGTCTGCTATGGCCCTCCGAGGAGAGGCCTCCCTGCTAATAGGCAGACCCTGAGCAGATGGATCATTGATGCTATCGCATCCTCATGAGTTCTCTGGTCTCCCCGCTTAATTCGCGGCCAGAGCTTACTCGACGCAGTATCTAAGGCTTGGTCCTCTGGAGTAGTCCTCCAAGACATCTGCAACACTGCGGTCTGGTCCACCCCACTGACTTTTGTCCGGTTTTACAACCTGGACCCCAGTGCAACGCCTGTCCCCTCTGTCCTTTGACCTAGCTGTGCTCATTCACACTAGTCACACTAGTCACACAGTGTG
>MU551610.1:6891206-6944754 GCA_024362625.1 Silurus asotus | reverse complement strand
AGATTTAAAGCACTTTTGTACGTCGCTCTGGATAAGGGCGTCTGCTAAATGCCGCAAATGTAAATGTAGTCAGGGACTGGTCAGTCTGGCATGATTGGACTCTCATTCCCCAAGCGTTTTAATGCAACTTGAGTTCCTCAGAGGGAACACGATTTTGCTGATATTTCTGTTGCTGCTGAGTAAGAATCTGATGTAATGATTCCGTTATCAAGTGTTCTGTTCAGTGTTCAGGTTAAATTTGTGGTTTTTACTATTAAGTACCAAATGAGACCATGAAAAAGAGTTGTGAAAAGAAAACTTTTGCCTTTCCTATAGTTTTCTATTAAGTGTTATATGGAGTATTATAGTATGTGTGTGTGTTTGTGTGCATGTGTGTCTACAAAGAGTCTAAATAGAGTAAACAAAAACAAAGTAAGTGGATTTAGACACTTACATGCCATCCTGCTGGTCATTCGACAAAGAAAAGAGCAGCAAGCAACATGAGGAGAGCCCGTGATAAATGGTCAAAAAACCCCACACACAATCACTTTTTATATTAAATTTGAGTGGTTCGCTAACTGTACTGTTCTCCTTATATGTTTTGCTTTCCTAGCGTGGAATATAAATCAACAGCAAGCCAAACTCTGTTCAAGAGCCAGGAAACGAGCACCTTGCTCCTTTATTAGTCCCACGTGCGGTTTACACAAACAAACTCAGCGGCCATTGAACCGAGTAAAACTGTAAATGAAAGGAAAGAAATGTATAGAAAATCAATAATGAAAATAATAAACTTAGTGTTATCAGCAAACCGTATACAGATTAATTACTAACTTAAAAGAAAGTTCGAAACATCCTTAATGCAGCAAAGTGATGCTAATTGTCAATAACAAAAACATATCTGGTCCTATCACATTTAACTAAACAGATTAATTATTAAATAAACTTACAGACAATGCTTTCGATAGGATTCAGAACAAGGATTAATTAATACGTGACATGCCATGCACTTGCTCTGCCATGTGTTCATTGCTTCCGATTTCCTATTACCTGGCTCACGGTTCACAAAATAAGAGTCCTCAGATTAAGATTTACACAGTAGTGGCAGGCAAAAATAAAACTTATATAGAACATTAAAGGTTCATGAAAAATATAATATTAATAAATTTAAATACACATTAGAAATGCACACAGCCTCTAACGGAGGCAGAACACTAACCCTAACCCTAACACCCCCCCACTTCTCAAGGGACAATACTACAGAAATGATACTTGGTCAATGTGCAGGTTGTATAGCAGTACAGATTTATTGTCCTCTAAAAAAGAACTCATCATACAGCCATTATTGTCAAAAAAAACAAGGCTGGCAACAAAAGTAGTTCCACCCTCAGTGATAACAGCTGTACGCGGTGTAACCGCGCCAAGACACATGTCCTATTCATCATGTTGTTGTTTTTGTCTGCTTGACAACCACATAAATTTGTGTATCTTGCAGTTCAAATTTAGTGCTTTGAGTCCAATTCTCTCACACTGACCACTGGATGTTCGACATGGAACCTCATAGTAAAGATCTCTGAGGATTTCAGAATTTAAATTGTTGCTCTTCACAAAGATGGCAGAGGCTGTAAGATCACCCTAAGAACACAAGTAACTGTGCTGATGTTTATTTACTTCTATTTTATTTCTTAAAGGGCTTCAGAGGGTTTTTCCAACAGCATCAGGGATGGAGAAGCACCATTTCATACTCCTGTTGTTTACAGGTGGGAGAAAAGTGAAACTAACATTAATTAAAGAGAATGTCATGGTCATGCCATTGCATAAATCTATTGAAACTCTTCTTTACAGGAGCCGTCCCTCTCGTCCTGTCTGTGACGCATAAGTATTATCTGATCCAGGATGAAAGAAATTGGGCCGATGCTCGATCTTACTGCCAATCCACACACACCGACCTGGCTGTCATCAAAAGCAATGAAGACATGATCCAACTCCAGAATGAAGCCGACAGTCAACAATTCAGTTCTTATGCATGGATCGGGATGTACATGAACATGTATGGCTTTCACTGGACCTATGGAGATGAACCACTGGGGAGTTTGATGTTCTGGGAGGATGGAGAGCCAAACAACGTTTGGGGTGATCAAAACTGTGTTGTGATTACTCCCTGGGGTTGGGATGATCTGGAGTGTTATAAATATAGACCCTACATATGCTTAGATGGTAAAAAAAAATTCAACTTTATTCATTACATTATGCAGAAAATGTCTTGTAAGGAAATTTAGATCTGTGTTTATTCTTACAGAAACAACTTCATGTTTATTACTTACAGAAACAAAGACTGGCAGTGACAGATACATTTACATAGATGATTCTGTAGAGTGGACTGACGCTCAGACTTACTGCAGACAGCATTACACAGACCTGGCCAGTGCAAAAGATGAGAACGAACAATCTCTTTTACAGAGTATAATCTCTGGCAAGGCTTGGATTGGTCTGATTAAAGATGGCTGGAAGTGGGTCGACCAAACCAACTTCTCTTATGTCACCTGGACATCTGGAGAACCTGATAATTACTGGGAGAACGAAAATTGTGGTTATTTAAAAATGGGTGAGGCTGGTGATTCACAGTGCACTGAGATCATGCCTTTCTTCTGTTACGCAGGTATGTTCCATCTCACATACATAACATTCAGTCAAACACCAACTGCTTTTACAATTTAAGTGTAAGTGTGTTTTACTACATTCAACATCCAGCAACCGCAAATACACAAACCGTGAGGATAAAGATCCAGTCCAAGCAGGACTTGAACGATCCTGCAGTAAATGAGGACATCTTGGAGAAGGTGGGTCTCGTCCTCCAACAGGAGCCAAGTTACAACGTACATTCTCCTCCTCATTGCTGTAAACAGACCCCTAGTCTTAATCAAGTTCTGTGTTCAATTTCTGTACACTTGATTGTATCTGTCTCTGTCCTGCAGTATTTAGTAATAGATGCCCTTTTTTATTTTTAGATCAAGCAGAAACTGAAGGATCATGGGATGGAAGAGGACATCACGGTGAAATGGATCATGAAACCAGATGGAGTGGTGTTTCACAAAGAGAAAGGAAACTTTTAGTGAAATAGAAAAAGAAAATATCCAAGTCTATAGCTGTGATTTTGTAGTGCGTTAGTCATTTTGGTTGAGTAGAATATTCACTCAGGCAATTTGGTAAATTCACTGTTAGAGGGATGGTGAAGGGGAAAACTGTCAATTACTTCGAAATGATCCTGCATGAACTGTATATAAACAATTCCTATTTCATCCTCATCATACAGTTAACTAAACTATTTTTATTAACGATCAAGTAGAATTCATACACTATGTTATATAAAATAAACTATCAATCTGTATTTCTCTCTACTGAGATTCCTCCTGAGATCCATCTGTAAAAGTATCACCGTGCTCTTCTACTAAGTCATGATTTTGTAATAGAAGCAGGGACACTAATTCACTCCCATACCATCAGAGATGCATCTTTTTAAACTAAGGGCTGATAAAAAGCCGGATGGTCCCTCTCCTCTTTAGTCTGAAGGATGTGGTGTTCATGTTTTTCTAAAAGAAATACACATTTTGATCTGACCACAGAACAGTTTTTTTTTCTTTTTTATCTTTGGCACAGAGAGGATGACAGCATTTCTGGATCATGTTCACGCATGCCTTCTTCTTTGCATGTAGATATTAAACCTGCATTTGTAAATTTGTAGATACACTATTTGATCCCAATCATCTTACGGACCTGTTGTTAAATAACCTCATTAGTTGTTTCAATGTTTCTCCAACTGTTGAATTTAATAACACTTACTTTTTCCAGACTTTTGTAGGCCCTATTCTAAAAATTGCCTTTTTTTTATGGTACATCTCCTCATTTTAAACATTTAATGTTTTTTATGTTCTATCATGGATTTATGAGAATTGCAAATCGCTGCTTTCTGTTTATATTTACATTTGTGTCCCATTTAGTGTCATTTATTTATTGTCATGCATAAAAAGCAAAGCACAGGCAAGTGGAAGTTACTTTGCCTCATTTTTGTACAGAATAAACAATTGGCAGTGTAACAGCAACAGAGGTCAATATTTAGAGTTAAATTACAGAAAATGTGAATTAGCACTCAGCGAAAGTGATGGGATTGAGTGTGAGTGTGAGTGTGAGTGTTGAGCATCATAATCAAAAAGACTTGTTTTGTCTGATGCTATGGGTTTGTGTTGGCTTGTTTCCTTTATTTAAAAAATATTTTAATAATGCCAATAATGACTTGAAAATTGGGGGCACAAGCCACAACAAGCCCCATCACTGCTAAGCTTTGACCATTGGGCCAATATAGTTGCTGCTCTTGTTCTCTGATCTAAGCTTCCTAAGATAGGGTCTGGGGTTAAGTCTCTGGGTTACTGAACAGAACACTGTTGGTCCTATGATGCATTTTGATTTGTTGTAAAATGGGCACATTAATTATTCATGGCAACGTCTTGGGTTTGTATAATTTATTAATTTGAAATGTAGCTTTTTAAATCGTTAATTTGTCTTTTGCAGGTTCTCCCATTTATTTTGTTTGTCTCTTCAAATGTGTGGTAGCTGCAATATGCGCCTTTACATTTTGCGTGTACAGCAACATTCAATTCAATTCAATTCATTTTTATTTGTATTGCGCTTTTAACAATGAACATTGTCTCAAAGCAGCTTTACACAGATAATGTGGTGATTAAATGTAAATATGTTCTTTGTAAGTATGTTTGTCCCTGATGAGCAACTGTGGCAAGGAAAAACTCCCCGACCTTTGATGAACTCCGCTACACCCCCGAAATCCTCTTTCACAAAAATAACTACACAGCGATTATGTAAATATTTTTAAATAATTGGCAAAATTGAAGATGTCAGGTACAATTCAATAAACAATATTTCTATATTAGGTCAGCAAAAAGAATGTCATTCATTTCACTCATTTCCTCATAAGAATCATTGATTATATTCTACCAGATCCCCTACAAGTTTCTTTAAACAGCTACAATACCAAACACAATCAAAACTCTTCTAAAACTAAGCACTTCTCGCATTAACTATGGCTATGCGCCTACTTTCGAACTAGAAGTTAACAAAGCTTTAATTAAAAAAGCCTTATCTTATGACTAAGAAAATAACTTCATCATTACTTTAGGCACAAAAACTAGATTGGACTGCTGTAATGCCCTACTGTCTGGATGTTTTAGTTGCTGCATAACCTTACGAGAGCTTGAATATATGACCACATCACTTCTATCATATGTACACTGCATTGGCTCTCAGGTAAATATTGCATTAATTATTAATTACTGCTACTGCCATGTAAAGCCCTGAATGATTTCACTTTGTTGGAAAATGATATGTAAAACCAAGTGCAATTTTAGTGACAAATAGCAGTTAGGATGTCTTCATATGTGAATAAGAAAACAGTACAAACTGACTACTAAACATTTTTATGATTTTAAACTGATCCAATTGAAAGGGAAGGGATGGAGAGCAACGTGGCTGAAAACCATTTATGAGCCTCTAATAGAAAGAAAGCAAGTTGCAAAAGATGAAAAAAGAAAAAAAAACATGTTTGGAAAACCTGGCAAAGAATTCAAACTGCACTTTTTGCTTTTAAATAGAAAAGCCACTTAGATGCTTGTCCTTTTTTTTATATACATTTGGAACCTCTAATATGTCTATTACATGCAGGGGCAGACTATGGATTGTAAGAGCTCCTGCACTAGTTTTGTGGTGTGATAGTAATTTATTTCTTGTGCTAGAGAATTTTAATATAAGAATGACCACACAAGAAACTGTTAAGGTTCTAATGGTAGGAGACTCTACCAACTACTATGTGTGTGAGTATTTGTATATACTTTACAGGTAAATGTGTAAAACACACATGCTCAAACTCTTTTGTTTTTTAGGATACACCAGCACAGATTTCTGCAAAAACATCATGTCTTTTTAATGTTTCCATGAAACTATTTAATGAATGTTCCAATAACGATGTGATGCCAGATCTAAACACTATCATCTAAAAATATATTGAAAGAGACCACCTAAATATTGTTTGTCGAAATATATAGATAGATTTTACTGTAAAATTACCAGTGTCTTAATGTTGGTGAAATTAACAGTTGGCAACTGTTTTTGCAAATACAACATAACACTGTTTATACATTATAGTATATTTTTGAAAATATAATTAGCATTTTTGTAAAACCTTAGTGAAAAAAAAAATGGCCCCAGTTTAACTACAAAACACCACATTACTACCATGTATAAATGTACTCTTTAACAGAAGTAAATCAGATTTAAGGAGTTGTTTCAAAACATCTCTTCTTTATTAAACTGTCTTAGAATAAATCCTAAATAACATTAAAGAAAATAATACAGATTCTTATTAACAGAACATTTGTATAAAATAAAAACACCGGTCAACCAAAAGCCCAAAGCTTATAACATGCATGGAAATACATCTAAGTGTAAAAAAAAAATTTACTCTGGAAAGAAAGACAAAGGGAATGAAAGAAAACACCCAAGTGTATACAGTATTTTTAAGTGAATATGCATGTGTGTGATGTGTGTGTTGTGAGTGTGTGTATGCGATGTTTGTGTGTGTCTGTGGTGTGTATTACTTTTATAAAGTTACACTTCTATTAATTTTTTAAGTAGACTGGAGACACGTCGGCTTTGATACTCCTACAGCCTTGTGCTCTTTTCCGGATTTATCCCGAATAACCTCCTAAAAAACAAATTTGTGTGTTTAGAACTAGTGTGGAAAAGATTACTCACAGAAAACATAAAGCAAAGTATATTCCTGTATAAAGAACAGTTTTCATTCCGGAAAGAAAACAAGCAACAGCACACAGATCCTTTGGGCAAAAAAGTAAAACACAATAACAGATAATAAGGTTATTTTTTTCTAACGCTGAAGGCTTCACGAATTTCAGAAAAGCAGCGGAAAACACCAGTCATTTTAGTGTGACACAAAGACAATGTGATTTCAGTGCAATGGAGTTTGAATTAACTTTACAGAAGGATTATCACATATTTATTCCGAATGATAACTGAATGAAACTCACCCGGAAATTGGGAATAATGCAACCCGAGTCTGAAATCCAGCTGCACAACACAGTGGTGCATTTGGCGTATTAATCACTAAAAATGAGCAAATAGAAGATCGATTAACTTCCAATATCCACCGTACATGTAAGCTGCCATAGCAAATGTATTGAATTTTGTCGCGCAAACAAAACTCACCTGTTAGTGTTATGAAGACGGATAAAAGTCCCCACGTGCTCACTGCAGTTTACAAATATACTGTATAGTAATGTTTTATTTTCTCTGAGTAATAAATACAGCAAAATGCCGTTATATTGTGTCTACATCATTTTACAACAACAATAAAACAGTAATGTACTGCTTTTGAACATAACATTGTTATACTGTTGAAATTCTGCCGTAAATTAACAGCAATTTCTAACAGTGTAGATAGATATATAGATAAACTTGCTAAATGTCTTCAGTTTGTCTCCTTTGACATATTTTACTGAAGTCAAGTTAGGAAAGTGCCATTATGATTATTTCAATCAAACACATCTGGTACAGTACCCAATGACAGGAAATAACATTCCTCCAGGACAAAAGATGCAACATAAGACAACCCAGAACTACAAAAGACCAACCTGGAACTGACTGACTCAGTAAATGTATACAGTATTTTAGAAAGCAACATTTTGTCTACAGGGTCCTTGGAAAGAGTGGAATGGGGATAATTTGTGAAAGCGTCTGTATGTGTTGGATGTTTTGGAGGGAAGAAACTGAAAAACAGGCCATTAGGGTCCCAAATTCTTTGTTAACATTGGTTTCTTTTGCCAGACACAAGGGTGAAGAATGCCAAAGAATTCAATTCAGAGAAGGTTTCAGGCCCCCTTATAGATTTACACCATCGGTAAAGAGCATTTTCTGCATTCTGACTGGCTGTTTAGACAGAACATCAGGACACCCAACCTGGAAATCATGAATCCAAAATGCTTATACAAATGCCCCCATTCTTTTTTGGGACTTTGGTGTTACATTTGAGCAAATGGATAATCTATTTGCATTAATGGTTCCTTCAGATACCAATGAGCTCTTGTTCGTGAGCATTATCCAGAGCCATGCTATTAAAAAAAATGGCCTTAAAGTCATTTGTGTCACCAGGTCACCTTCTCAAGGTTCTACAGTGATAGCATTGCCCTTCTCTTGTCATCTGTCAGTCCATCCCGAAGATTCAATTTATGTAAAGTTCTATGGAAAAAAGGCAAAGACGTCATCAAACATACACATGACAAACAGCAACTGAGCAAAAGACTCAGAGTCAGATGCCTTTGAAGAAGAGTCCGATCTAAATACCTGAAACAACTGTTTATTCCAGGTATGTTTTAAAACTCTTCTGAAAACACTTTATTTAATTCCTAGCCTTTATAAATGTCTATTTGACAATTTAATAATACATAGGATCATTTTGTATTGTTGGCATTTTGATGTTACTTTGGCAGGTTGAGGAAGAAAAAACATCTATAGCATAAATGTTGGAACAAGAACTAATAAGTAAACTGATCAACAATTTAATATCATGCACTTCGCTGGGGAACTTTTTTTTTTTTTGCATTGCTCAAAAAAAGATAGGATGGATGAGATTATAATAAATAAAACCGGACAATATACTAGCAAGTGATCACAATAAACTCACTTATTTTCCTTTGCGTTTCCTTTGTAGTACAAAAGCAAATGAAAACAAAATACTCTTTTTTATTATAAAAATGGTATAAAAGTACACACACTTGCTAGTATTTTCAGTAGTACTACTACCAATAATAAGAATATTAATGCACTGATTAAAAATATAAAAAAAACTATATAATCTAGAATAAATGTGTTTACATAAAAATTTTTTTCCAAATTTTAAATGATAAAGTATCTCAATTAATATATGTCTATTTCAGTGGGTCATTTACCATTTAAGGTTCTTCTTCCATGCAATTGTAAATACTAACAATATCAATGAACTCTGTACAGTAGGTGATGGTTGATCTTGTAGTTTGGCATGTTGGGTATAATATGAAATAATGAAATAATCCTAGATATAATGTGGTTGTTGTCTGTAATTCAGTTCAGTGTAAGTTGATTTCTACAGCACTTTTCACAATGGACATTGTCTCAAAACAGCTTTACAGAATGCAATAGAATTATAGAACAAAAGTTTAAATATAATTAAATTATGTGTGATTTTATAAGGGTTCTACACTCAGACTTGGGCTCTGCAAGCATTGCCTTAACTCTCAAGAATAAAGCTGTTACTGACAATAGAAGTATGATGGCAAAATATCCTCCGTTTGACACACCGAACAAACTCGCTGCCGGCCAGGTGGAATGTTTTACACTTAACCCTTTGTCATAATCAGAGATGGCAGAACTTCACACATCCTTCACTTAAATAGTACAGATACTCATTGTTTAAAAGACTTTTTCAGCTAGAGTAAAGAAGTTTGGGCTCTGACATGAACTTAAGTAAAAAGTAGTCACTATTACTACCTGTTTTAGTGTCACGCTGGTAAATGAACCTCATGTCATATTTTTACAAGAGTTGTTAATTGATTATAATATTTAATCTTGCTTAATCGCATGTTTGTCACCCGTTAACTCAATTTAATCACACTTTTTTATCTGCTCTAAATGTACCTTAAATTATTACATTTTATGTTTTTAATACTCTATTTAACATGAGCATGGACAAATATTGATGGTTAATGCAAATGTATGTTTATTATTAATGAAACCAAAGCCAACATAGACAAAAAAAAGAAAATGTAATTATGGTGTTTTAAATGATTATTGATTAAATGAATATCTGGACACCAAACGGAACTTTTGATGATTCCACACGGACGGTTAGTGAGGTGATACAGGAGAAATTGTAGCTCTTCTACCTTTCATACGGATTACATAATCAGAGAATATTTTAATCCAATGCGAATTGTTTTTTTTAAGTATATAAATAGACATTCTTTATACATTTATACAGATTTCTATACATATATTTATTATGTCTGTGAGGCCGTTTTCTTTATTTTTAAAAACCACTGCATTGTTTTGTTATTATGTGTGTACAAATAAAAGTAGATGCTTTACAGATTCATACAAATGATGTATTGCTCTTTAAAAAAAAACAAAAACAATTGTACGTTAATAGAATTGTGTCGTTAAAATGAATTTGCCCTTAAAGTGTTATTTTGACGGCCCTAATGAAGATATTAATACAAAAACAATTTACGAATTTTGCTCTCTAATAAATGTATTCAGTCTGAAGATCCCAGTTTAGAACACAAGCAGAGAAAAGATGATAATGACCAGGTGATCAGGAATGTCTCGGTTCTCAGTCCACTTGTCGACATTCTGTGTCTCATCCACGTTAACCCCAGACTTCTTACTGCCTTCTGCCTGCTCATTGTGAGCTTCAGAAACTAGTCTACGCCTGTGGTGTGTGAGGGACAGGAAATGATCAGTTGAAAATCAAAAAGGTCACGTAATGTAAAGAAAAGGGGTTGATGGGCTGAAAAATGGCACAATGAGAAGAACAATATTGACATTTTATTAAATAGATTAAAACTAAAATGAAAATGAGTGAAAGTAAAAAGTTGTCCAAAAAAATACAATTCTACATAAATACAGTAACGAAATATTTGTACTTCATTAATTTCCAGATCTGATCATTTGTGCCTTCTTTAAAAATAAGGAAAGAAATGCAAATGTGCAGCCCTGAAAAGTAAGTTTTCTTGATAAAATACTGAAGCGGCAAAAGTTGGCAGATTTGCCGGTACCCATTTCTGTTGACTATGTTGTTACTGGTTGTGAATATCACCGTGGTCACAGCTCAGATCAGGACAGAAAAGGAAGTTTATTTACTTTCATTTCATTTCTTATTTCATAGAGAGTTCTCCAACAACGGTGATGAAGCAGCACCTGTTCATACTCCTGTTCTTTACAGGTGAGAGAAAAATAACAAAATGTCCTTAATGTGATTAAGAAGAACGAGTCATCTCAAAGAGTGATTCGCTCATTTACTACTGGTCGCTCATGAGCAAAGCATCACAAGATCTCCATAGGTTCAGAAAACATAATTGAGTAGTTCATCTCTCGACATCGAGTTGTTCGTTCGTTGACTCCTATAGACACTACACAATGCAATAGATCAGGTATTTTGGTTTGTTATTGGTAAAATAATTATGGGAGTCACATGACAAAAGAACTAATGTTTCGGACCAGAAATGGGGGGTTGAAGCTCATTCTCATTCTGTTTATCGATTGTCCTAAACTGCATATTTACATTATTGGAACTATAGTCAAAGTTGATGTATGTAGAACTGTACACAACTTATTTTTAAAAATTTAACTTTTTCTTCTTGTTCTTTCGGCTGCTCCCATCTCAATTTTGCCTCCCTCACCTGGTCACCAAAACATCCTACATGGGCTGTCCCTCTACATCTGCATCACTACCAACGAAAACCTCAACATCTTCAGCTCTGCTACCTCCAGCTCCACCTCCTGTCTTTTACTCAATGCCAATGTCTCTAATCCATACAACATCTCAGGTCTCACCACAGTCCTATAAACTTTCCCTTTAATTCTCACAGATACTCTTCTATCACAAATCACTCCTGCTATCACTCTTCTCCACCCACTCCACCCTGCCTGCACTATTTTTTCACTTCTCTAACACACTCTCCATTAATTTGCACTGTTAGCTACCTTAACTCATCCACCTTCTCCACCTCTTCTCAATGCAACCGCACCCCTTCACTGCCCTCCCTCTCATTCACACACATGTACTCTGTCTTACTCCTACTGACTTTCATTCCCCTTTTCTCCAGCGTGTACGTCCACCTCTCCAGGCTCTTCTCAACCTGCTTCCTACTCTCACCACAAATCACAATATCATCCACACAACATCATAGTCCAGAGAGACTCCTGTCTGACCTCGTCCGTCAACCTGTCTATCACCAATGCAAACAGGAAAGGGCTGAGGGCCGATCCTTGATGCAGTCCAACCTTTACCCTGAACCAGTCCGTCGTTCCTACTGCACACTCTACTGCCGTCACACTGTCCTCATACATGTCCTGCACCACCGTTACATACTCCTCTGACACACCAGACTTTCTCATACAATACCACAACTCCTCTCTTGACACCCTGTCGTACGCTTTCTCTAAATCCACAAATACACTATGCAATTCCTTCTGTCCTCCTCTATACTTCTCCATCAACATTCTCAAAGCAAATAAGGCATCTGTGGTGCTCTTCCTCGGCATGAAACCATACTGTTGCTCACAGATGGTCACCTCTTCTCTCAGCCTGGCTTCCACTACTCTTTCCCATAACTTCATGGTGTGACTGATCAACTTTATTCCCCTGTAGTTACTGCAGTTCTGCACATCTCCTTTATGCTTAAAAACCGGTACCAGCACATTTCTTCTCCATTCCTCAGGCATCCTCTCACCTTCCAGAATCTTGTTAAACAATCTGGTTAAAAACTCGACTGCCATCTCTCCTAAACATTTCCATGCTTCTACTGGTATGTCATCTGGTCCAACCGACTTCCCACTCTCCATCCTCTTAATCGCTGCTCTTACTTCCTCCATACTAAACCTATCCACTTCCTGCTTCTCCATCTCTACACCACCCAAACTTCTCTCTCTTTCATTTTACTCGTTCATCAGCTGCTCAAAATACTCCCTCCATCTTCTCAACACACTCTCCTCACCAGTCAATTACAACATCTAACATTTTATTTTATTTCTGATTAAAGGAACAAAATGAAATGATTCGAGGAACAAGATTCAAAGAACCAAGTCACCAAAATGATCTAATCTTCACTTCACTAATATCCATACCATTACATAAATCTATTGAAACTCTCGTCTACAGGAGCCGTCCCCCTCGTCCTGTCTGTGACGCATACGTATTATCTGATCCAGGATGCAAGAAATTGGACTGATGCTCAATCTTACTGCCAATCCACACACACCGACCTGGCTGTCATCAAAAGCAATGAAGACATGATCCAACTCCAGAATGAAGCCGACAGTCAACAATTCAGTTCCAGTGCATGGATTGGGATGTACAATGACATAAACAAATGGCACTGGTCCTACGGATATGAACCAGTGGGAAATCTGAGAGCTTGGCAACCGGGAGAGCCTAACAACAATTGGGGGGATCAAAACTGTGGAGCGATAAGTCCCTGGGGTTGGTGGGATCTGGAATGTTATGAATTCCGGCCCTATATTTGTTTTGATGGTAAAACTTTTGTATTATTTATATTGCTATTATACTTTAAAGTGTTTTTAAGTAACAAAACATCAGAAAATTTAGGAAATTAGAAAATTTAACTTGATTTCTTGAATTTTTCTGTTGAGTTTTATCTGTTTTGATTCTTACAGAAACAAAGACTGGCAGTGACAGATACATTTACGTAGATGTTTCTGTAGAGTGGACTGACGCTCAGACTTACTGCAGACAGCATTACACAGACCTGGCCAGTGCAAATGATGAGAACGAAAATGCTCTTATACAGAGTATAATCCCTGGTGGCACTTGGTTTGGTCTGATTAAAGATGGCTGGCAGTGGGTCGACCAAACCAACTTCTCTTATGTCCCCTGGATATCTGGAGAACCTGATAATTACTATTGGAATGAAAATTGTGGTTATTTGGAAAAGGGTGAGGCTGGTGATTTACAGTGCACTGAGATCATGCCTTTCTTCTGTTACTCAGGTATGTTCCATCTCACATACATAACATTCAGTTAAACACCAACTGCTTTTACAATTAAAATGTAATTGTGTTTTACGACATTTCTACATCCAGTGACTGCAAAAAAACAAACCGTAAGCATAAAGATCCAGTCCAATCAGGACTTGAACGATCCTGCAGTAAATGAGGACATCTTGGAGAAGGTGGGTCTCGTCCTCACATACCACATTGGAATTAGAATTTCACAGTCGTGATTCACTCCTGTAGAGATTTTGACAGCTTTCACAGAGATTAGCTTCCATCCTTCATTATTTTGTAATAATCACCTTTTTTTTTTTTAGATCAGGCAAAAACTTGCAGATAATGGGATGGGAGAGGACGTCACAATAAAATGGAACGTAAAAACAGATGGACTGGTGTTTCACAAGGAGAAAAGAAACTAATACTGCAGAGTTTTCTAAGTCTTTAGTCATGTCTCAATTGTTGTGATTGTGTAAAGGATGTGTTTCACAGAGATTAGCTTCCATCCTTCATTATTTAGTAATGAACACTTTTTTTTTTTAGATCAGGCAAAAACTTGCAGATAATGGGATGGAAGAGGACGTCACAATAAAATGGAACGTAAAAGCAGATGGACTGGTGTTTCACAAGGAGAAAAGAAACTGACACTGCAGACTTTAGTCATGTCTTAATTGTTGTGATTGTGTAAAAAATGTATGCAGAGTAGTGTTTGTATTTAGCGATACTTGACAATTATAAAGATGGTGACATTATATATATATATATCTTCTTCTTCTTCTTCTTTCAGCTGCTCCCATTAGGGGGCGCCACAGCAGATCATCCTTCCCCATACCACCCAGTGCTCTACATTTGCCTCTGTCAAACCAACTACCTACATGTCTTCCCTCACCACATAGATAAACCTCCTCCTTGATCTCAGCATTCTTCTATCGATATACCCCATATATTCATAACGCAAGCCGGCTTGGGCCCAGCTTATGCTTTATATATATATATATATATATATATACATATATAGTGCTTTGTGCAATTATATGTTTATTATTAGTGAAACCATACTTAATTTAGAGCATGAAGACAAAATATTCTTATGAATTTTTTGGAGATTTTAACCATGCAAATTTTAGGACTGTGCTTCATAAATTTCTTCAGAATGTGGACTTTGCAACCAGAGAAAAAAACACGCTGAATGTTGTTTACACAAACATCCGGGGAGTTTACCGGGTGAAGCCCCGCCCCCACCTTGGGTACTCAGTCCACATCTCTGTTATGCTTATCCCAGCATACAGACCACTCAGCAGGTGTTCAAGACCAGCTCGAAAGCAGGTGAGAACCTGGCCAGCAGGATCCATGTCTGCTTTCCAGGACTGCTTTGAATGCACTGACTGGGACATGTTCAAAGAAGCTTTAACCAACGGTGATTTCAACCCGTCAACAGTGACCAGCTACATCAGCAAGTGCATTGATGACGTGACCATCTCCAAGACCATCACTACATGCTCCAACCAGAAGCCGTGGATGACTGCTAAGGTGCCTGCGCTGCTAAAAACAAGAGACTCCGCCTTTAGAGCAGGGGACAAGACGGCCTTAAAGACCGCAAGGGCCAAACTGTCCCGTGCCATCAGAGAGGCGAAGCGCGCACATGCCAAGAGAATCCACGGCCACTTCCAGAAAAGCGGAGACACCCGGCGCATATGGCAGGGCATCCAGGCAATCACAAAATACAAGACCGCATCACCTGCTTGTGACTGTGACGCCTCCCTCCCAGATGCGCTGAATGACCTCTACATGCGGTTCGAGGTGCAGAACAACATAATGACGAGGAAGACCATCCCTCCTCCCATTGACCAGGTGCTCTGTCTAACCACAGCTGAAGTGAGGAAAACTCTATGCAGAGTTACCCCCACAGAAGTCTGCTGGACCAGACAACATTTCTGGCAGAGTGCTCAGGGAATGTGCACAACAGCTAGCAGATGTCTTCACCGACATCTTCAACATCTCCCTGAGCAGCACCATTGTTTTCACATGCCTCAAGACGACCACCATCGCTCCCGTGCCGAAAAAGTCTACTGTCTCCTGCCTCAATGACTATCGTCGCGTCGCACTCACACCCATCATGATGATGTGCTTCGAGAGGCTAGTCAGAGCCCTGTGTTTTCTGTTTCTGTGATTATTGTTGTATGTAGCATCAGAGTTTTGGAGGAACGTTGTTTCATTTCACTGTGTACCGTGCAGCTATATATGGTTGAAATGACAATAAAAGCTTCTTGACTTGACATGCATTAAAAAAAGTAATTGAATTTAGTTTCGGTCGTCAGTAGGAAAAATTCCACAAAATGCGCTGACACGTTTGGCGACCCCAGAGGGTTAATTGTGGGAATCCTAGCTGATTTTGGTGCTGATTTAAAACTTGCCACAGCAGTAAAAATTGATTAAAGAAAGGACGTCATGAATAAATGTATGTTGCGTTGAAGATTTTAATTTCTCCTGTTTTCTATGTATTTATTTATATTTTTTAAATAAAAATGTTTAAACAGAAATGCACACGTTAATAAAATGAATTTGTGTTAACATGCTATAAACGTCTTTTGACAGCCCTAATTAATATATAAATACAAAACGAACTCCAAATTGTGTTACCTAATGCATGTATTCAAGCTGAACATCCAATTCATTTTATTTGTATAGCGCTTTTAAGTTTCTTCTTTGAAGAAGTAGATGCCGAACTTGCAAACATCCCCTACCATCTAGGGACGTACCAGTGCCGATTGGATCCCACAACATGTGTGAAGTTTTGACATTGGACCTCCTGGAGTGTTTAAAGGCTCTGGCATGGAGAAGCTAGTGCTGGATCTGTGATGATCACAAATGTTGAGCTCAGTAGCTCCTAGTTTTATAACCATAAAGACTGTAGAAGACAGTAGAAAAAACATTACTTATAATCTTATACTCCAGTACTCATGTTAGTTCTCATTTTCCAGTGTTCTGTATTGTTGAAAAATTTATGATCAAACTCTTGATGTCACCCAATGAGGATGGGTTCCACTTTTAAATCTGGTTCCTCTCAAGGTTTCTTCCTCATAACATCTAAGGGAGTTTTTCCTTGCCACACTTCGCCACGGCTGCTCATCAGGGATAAATGCACACCATTCAACTTCACTGTTTATTTCTGTAAAGCTGCTTTGAGAGAATGTCTGTTGTGAAAAGCGCTATAGAAATACATTTGACTTGACTTGACTTAACAATGAACACTGTCTCAAAGCAGCTTTACACAGATAATGTGGTAATATAAAAATAATATGTTGTTTATAAGTGTAAGTTTGTCCCTGATGAGCAAACCAATGGCTACTGTGGTGAAGGAAATATTCCCTGAGCTGGCATAAGGAAGAAACATTGAGAGGAACCAGACTCAAATGGGAACCCATCCTCATCTGGGTTGCACTGAATGTCCATTTATTGCAGATATACAATGTTGCGGGGTACAGTGATGGTGAAAACAAACTGTAGTCCTGAGTCAGTGTAGCAGACTGTTGACGTTAACTACAGTCCAAATCCATCCTCAAAGCTCCATGGGACCACCCAAGGTGTTGATGAGAAACCGTCCCCAGCTACACAGAGTGGTCTCCAAAGAGAAAACTATCCAGAGGCAGGCCTGGACGAAGTAGGAAGATCCGTGGAGGGGTAAGGGGCAGGAACAGTGGTCACGGGAACCATGTTTACCTCGACCAAGAGAGAGAGGGAGAGAGAGAGAGAGAGAGAGAGAGAGAGAGAAGAGGAGTGACAGGAACAGAAGGATAAGGATTATTATGTGTCCTGACTGTTGTATGAAATGTCACTGTGCAGTTGGGGACTCCTGCAAGACTCGCTAAGGCAGCATTGCTAAAAGGGAAAACCAGAAGCTTACACAGACATGAGGTATCTCTGGGATAAGAGACGACCCACCACACCACTCTCAACAAACCTGAATTAACGTGTGAGAGTGAGGGGATGACAACATACAAATATGCCAGTTCACCAAGCACTCGATATTCATGATATCCTTCCAGATCTGCTCGTTTCCCTAAAAAATCTACTGATAAAAGACTTGACTAAATAAATATGTTTTGAGCCTCAACTTCACATCCACCATATAGAACACAAGCAGAGAAAAGATGATGATGATGAGGTGATCAGAAGTATTTGCATTTCGTTACTTTCCACCCCTGGTTTCCAGACGTTAGGTTTAGCCCGCAGGACAGAGGAGCCCGGAGTGGCTCTGAGGTCAAACACCCTAACAAAGGTCAGCGGGGTGGACCAGCCTGCAGCGTTGCAAATGTCCTACAGTGGGACTCCAGCGGACCAGGCCATAGAGACCGTCACACTCCAGGTGGACCGAGCCTTGACCCTGAGTGGAGTGGGGAGACCAGAGGACTCATAAGAAGGAAAAAGGATGGCATCCACTACCCACCTGCTTTACGTTTGCTTACCGATCATGAATCCTTTCCTTTTAGGGCCATAGCAGATAAACAGTTGCTCTGACTTGCTTGCACTGGACACAGCCGGTTCCGCCACTTCTGGCAGGGGGCTACGAAAGGAGAACGGCAGAATGCCTGTAGGCACCCTAAACACGTACTCAGGTTTCATATATAGAAACGGTCTGGCAATGCCAGGGGCAAATTCCAGGTGGGATGGGGCCATGAATAGAGCCTTTAGATCCCCAATCCTCCACAGGGGGGAAATCGCCAAAAGAAAAGCGTTTTTTTTTTTACGACAGGTACCTAAGGGCCACTTCGGCCAAGGGATCGAAGGGAGTCTCAGATAGAGCAGCCAACACAACTGTCACAACTGGGGAATTTCCCAAGGAGGGCCTTCGAGGGCCCTCCAAGTCCGCAAACCATGGCTTGCCTGGCCATCGAGGTGCTATCAGGAGGAGACAGGCTCCTTCCCAGCGAACTCCCTCCATAACTCAGCGCGTAGCCTTTGCCATGTCTGTACAGGCGTAACCTTGGCCATGTCTGTACCATCGCAACCAGCCCTAATGGGGCTGGGTGAGAGAGAAAACCAGAGGAGTTTGTCCTGGGACCACAGGTGGATTTCTCGCACCAGCTTGTACAAGGAGGTGAGACCGGAGACCCCCTGGTGGTTGATATAAGAGACCACTGCTTTATTGTCCGTGTGGACCAACACATGGTGACCTCTCAGGTCCGGGAGAAAGTGTTTTAACCCCAAAAACATGGCCATCATCTCCAGTCAATTTATGTGCCACGAGAGACGTGGCCCGCTCCACAGACCTGGGACAGAGTGACCACTTATGACTGCTTCCCACCCCGTAAAAAATGCGTCCGTCGTAAGCATTACGTGATGACAAGGAGTACCCAAGACGGGGCCTCAGGACAGGAACGCCGGTTCATTCCACACATCTAAGGCTCGAAGGGCTTGCCACGAGTCCTTGAAGGTACGGTGTGGATTCCCTCTCAGGGAGAACCCTCTGCCCAGGAGCCACCACTGGAGGGGTCTCATATGGAGGAGGCTAAGTGGAATCACATTGGACACTGCCAACAACTGACTGGCCTTCTCTCACTCCCCTGACTGCAGAGACAACTGAGCCCCCAACATGGTCGTGTCCCACACCATGCTCCGAAAGCCAACCTCAGGAACCTCCTGTGCTCAGGAAGGACAGCTATGTGGAAGTATGCGTCCTTCATATATTTTATGACAAACCAGTCCTTGGATTTGATCTGATACTCGTTCATGCGTTCATGACCTCCAGATTAGACTACTGTAATGCGTTACTAGGTGGATGTCCTGCGTCATTAATAAACAAGCTTCAGTTAGTCCAGAATGCAGCAGCCAGAGTTCTTACAAAGTCAAGAAAATATGATCACATAACCCCGATCTTATCGTCCCTACACTGGCTTCCTGTTAAGTTTCGAATAGACTACAAATTATTACTTCTCACATATAAAGCACTAAATGGTTTGGCTCCCATTTACCTATCCAGTCTTTTAACACGCTACAATCCGCCACGCTCCCTGAGATCTCAAAACTCTGGGCTTCTAGTAGTTCGTAGAATAACAAAGTCCACTAAAGGTGGTAGAGCATTTTCACATTTAGCTCCTAAACTCTGGAATAGTCTTCCTGACAGTGTTCGGGGTTCAGACACACTCTCCCAGTTTAAGTGTAGATTAAAAACATATCTTTTTAGCAAAGCCTACACATAACACACATCACATCATAACCTTGTGCTCCAGAACATCTGATCACATGCACATTATCAACTTGTGCTGTTAATATCATGAACAGCAGCTACGCTAATTCCTCTCCACTGCTTCTCTTTCTCTCCCCATCCCGAGACACCCTGAGGTGGCCAGCTCCAGTCACCTCCCCCTCTTGGTGATTACGGACCTTTGAAGAAATAGATGCCGAACTCGCAAACATCCCGAACCATCTAGAGACGTACCAGTGTCATTTGGATCCCGCTACATGTGTGGAGTTTTGACATTGGACCTCCTGGAGTGTTAAGGCTCTGGCATGGAGAAGCTGATGCTGGATCTGTGGTGATCAAAAATGCTGAGCTCATAAAACTAGGAGCTATTAACCATAAAGACTGTTTAAGACTGCAGAAAGAACATCACTTATAATCTTATACTCCAGTACTCATGTTAGTTCTCACTGTCCAGTGTTCTTTATTGTGGAACGATTTATGATCAAACTCTTGATGTCACCCAGATGAGGATGGGTTCCCCTTTTGAGTCTGGTTCCTCTCAAGGTTTCTTCCTCATAACATCTAAGGGAGTTTTTCCTTGCCACAGTCGCCACGGCTGCTCATCAGGGATAAATGCACTCCATTCACCTTCACTGTTTATTTCTGTAAAGCTGCTTTGAAAGAATGTCTGTTGTGAAAAGCGCTATAGAAATAAACTTGAATTGACTTGACTTGACTTAACAATGAACACTGTCTCAAAGCAGCTTTACACAGATAATGCGGTGATATAAAATTAATATGTTGTTTATAAGTGTAAGTTTGTCCCTGATGAGCAAACCAATGGCAACTGTGGTGAAGGAAATATTCCCTGAGCTGGCATAAGGAAGAAACCTTGAGAGGAACCAGACTCGAATGGGAACCCATCCTCATCTGGGTTGCACTGAATGTCCATTTATTGCAGATATACGATGTTGCGGGAAACAGTGATGGTGAAAACAAACTGTAGTCCTGAGTCAGTGTAGCACACTGTTGACGTTAACTACAGTCCAAATCCATCCTCGAAGCTCCATGAAACCACCCAAGGTGTTGATGAGAAACCGTCCCCAGCTACACAGAGTGGTCTCCAAAGAGAAAACTATCCAGAGGCAGGCCTGGACGAAGTAGGAAGATCCGTGGAGGGGAGAGGGGCAGGATCAGTGGTCGCTGGAACCTCAGGAGCATGTTTAACTCGACCAAGAGAGAGAGAGAGAGAGAGAGAGAGAGAGAGAGAGAGAGAGAGAGAGAGAGGGAAGAGGGGTGACAGGAACAGAAGGATAAGGATTATTATGTGTCCTGACTGTTGTATGAAATGTCACTGTGCAGTTGGGGACTCCGGCAAGACTCGCTAAGGCAGCATTGCTAAAAGGGAAAACCAGAAGGTGACACAGACATGAGGGATCTCTGGGATAAGAGACGACCCACCACACCACTGTCAACAAACCTGAGTCAATGTGTGAGAGTAAAGAAGATGACAACATACAAATATGCCAGTTCACCAAACACTCGATATTCATGATATCCCTCCAGATCTGCTTGTTTCCTGAAAAAAATCTACTGATAAAAGACTTGACTAAATAAATAAGTTTTAAGCCTCAACTTGACATCCACCATATAGAACACAAGCAGAGAAAAAATGATGATGATGATCAGGTGATCAGAAGTATTTGCATTTTGTTACTTTCCACCCCTGGTTTCCAGACATTAGGTTTAGCACGCAGGACAGAAGACCCCGGAGTGGCTCTGAGGTCATAAACCCTAACAAAGGTCAGCGGGGTGGACCAGCCTGCAGCGTTGCAAATGTCCTGGAGTGGGACTCCAGCGGACCAGGCCGTAGAGACCGCCACACTCCAGGTGGACCGAGCCTTGACCCTGAGTGGAGTGGGGAGACCAGAGGACTCATAAGAAGGAAAGGATGGAATCCACTACCCACCTGCTTAACGTTTGCTTACCGAATCATGAATCCTTTCCTTTTAGGGCCATAGCAGATAAACAGCTGCTCTGACTTGCTTGCACTGGACACAGCCGGTTCTGCCACTTCTGGCAGAGGGCTACGAAAGAAGAAAGGCAGAATGCCTGTAGGCACCCTAAACACGTATTTAGGTTTCATATATAGAAACGGTCTGGCCATGCCAGGGGCAAATTCCAGGTGGGATGGGGCCACAGACAGAGCCTTTAGATCCCCGATCCTCCACAGGGAGGAAATCGCTAAAAGGAAAGCTTTTTTTCTTTTAAACGACAGGTACCTAAGGGCCACTTTAGCCAAGGGATCGAAGGGGGCTCAGATAGAGCAGCCAACACAACTGTCACAACTGGGGAATTTCCCAAGGAGGGCCCTCGAGGAGGGACACCAAGTCCCCGAACCATGGCTTGCCCGGCCATCGAGGTGCTACCAGGACGAAACGGGCTCCTACCCGGCGAACTCCCTCCAGAACTCAGCGCGTAGCCTTGGCCATGTCTGTACCATGGCAACCAGCCCTAATGGGGCTGGGTGAGAGAGAGAGAACCAGAGGAGTTTGTCATGGGACCACAGGTGGATATCTTGCACCAGCTTGTACAAAGGGTCGAGACCGGAGACCCCCTGGTGGTTGATATAAGAGACCACTGCTTTATTGTCTGTGTGGACCAACACATGGTGACCTCTCAGGTCTGGGAGAAATTGTTTTAACCCCAAAAACACGGCCATAATCTCCAGTCAATTTATGTGCCACGAGAGACGTGGCCCGCTCCACAGACCTGGGACGGAGAAACCACTTATGACTGCTTCCCACCCCGTGAAGGAAGCATCTGTCGTAAGCATTATGTGATGACAAGGAGTACCCAAGACGGGGCCTCAGGACAGGAACGCCGGTTCATTCCACACATCTAAGGCTCGAAGGGCTCGCCACAAGTACTTGATGGTACGGTGTGGATTCCCTCTCTGGGAGAACCCTCTGCCCCGGAGCCACCACTGGAGGGGTCTCATATGGAGGAGGTTAAGTGGAATCACATTGGACACTGCCAACAACTGACTGGCCTTCTCTTACTCCCCTAACTGCAGAGACAACCGAGCCCCCAACATGGTCAATCCCACACCATGCTCCAAAAGCAAACCTCAGGAACCTCCTGTGCTCGGGAAGGACAGCTATGTGGAAGGATGCGTCCTTCAAATCTTTTATGACAAACCAGTCCTTGGATTTGATCTGATACCACCTGACCCTGCTCACTCTCTTTGAGAGCATCCTGAACCTAACCTCGATGGCGGTCGCCCTTACCTACAGCGTTGCCAGAACAGGCTGTAACTTGGTGGCCCTGAGGTTTCGGTCACAGCATAACGTAACTTCTAACGGTCAGGACTCATCTGTCTTTAGCCTTGTGCTTGACCAGCCCGTGAGCCCCGCAACCATCGGGACCCTCGAACTGAGCTGCAAGGGAGAGGAGAGCGTTTCCCGAAAATTCTTCCACCTCGGAGGAAGAAATACGGAGAACTGCGTTACCCGCACCAGGAGAAGGAACCGCCGAACCAGTGCTCATCCAAGGGAAAGGGAGACACATGGCTAAAAATGCTAATAGCCGACTCCCTCTAAAGCTGACTAAGCATGCTCCTAAGCTAAGCAAATACCACATCGGCTGCGTGTATCCCCCAAAATGAAGCCGGGCAAGAAAGAACACGGAGAATAAATTCTGCCTGCATGTAAACTCATGACTGCACAGAAACACACAAAACACTTAAATGAACAAGCAGAAGCTAATGTTGGTACCACCACACAGCCATTTTGTAGCTTCCTGGTTCACGCCTATATATATATATATATATGTAAATGTATACGATATTTTAGAAAGCAAAATTTTGTCTACAAGGTTCTTGGAAAGAGTGGAATAGTGATAATTTGTGAAAGCGTCTGCCTGTGTTGGATGTTTTGGGGGCAAAAACTGAAAAACAGTCAGGCCATTAGGGTCCCAAATTCTTTGTTAAAATTTTTTCCTTTTGCCAGACAGGGGTGAAGAATGCCAAACTTTTTTGGGACTTTTGGTGTTACTGACCTAATCTATTTGCATGAGTTGTTCCTTCAGATACCAATGAGCTTCAATTCCTGAGCATTATTCAGAGCCATGCTATTTTAAAAAAACTGCCATAAAGTCATTTGTGTCACCAGGTCACCTTCTCAAGGTTCTACAGTGATAGCAGTGCCCTTCTCTTGTCATCTGGCAATTTATCCACGATGATTCAATTGATGTAAAGTTCTATGAAAAGTAGGCAAATACGTCATCCAACAAATACATGACAAACAGCAACTGAGCAAAGGCTCAGAGTCAGATGCCTTTAAAGAAGAGTCCGATCTAAATACCTGAAACAACTGTTTATTTGAGGTATGTTTTAAAACTTTTCTGGCAACATATCATTTAATTCATAGGCTTTATAAATGTCTATTTGACAATTTAATAATAAATAGGATCATTTTGTGTTGTTGGCAATTTTATGTTACTTTGGCAGGATGAGGAAGAAACACCATCTATAATAAATAAAACCTGACTACTAGCAAGTGATCACAATAAACTCACTTTTTTTTTTTTGCATTTCCTTTTAGCACAAAAGCAAATCAAAACGAAATGGTCTTTTTTATTATAAAAATGAAGGGTTTTTAAACTTTTATAAAAAAGTTACTTTTATAAAATTACCCACACTTGCTAGTATATTTAGTAATACTATGAAATGAATGGATTTTACTACTAATACCAATAATAAGAATATTAATGCACTAATAAATAAAATGAGGAAAATATATATATAATCTAAAATAAATATATGATTAACATATAGAAATAATGCACATTTTAAATGATTAAGTACCTTAAATTATATGTCAATTACAGCAGGTCATTTACCATTTAAGGTTCTTCTTCCATGCAATTGTAAATACTAATAATATCGACTAACTCCCTACAGTAGGTGATGTTTGATGTTGTAGTTTGGCATGTTGCGTATACTATTACACAATGAAATAATAGAATTAGATATAATAGATATAATTTGTTTGTTTTCTGTAATTCAGATCAGTGTAAGTTGATTTCTACAGCACTTTTCACAATAGATATTGTCTGAAAGCAGGTTCACAGAATGCAATAGAATTATGGAACAAAAGTGTAAATATAATTAAATTGTCTGTTTTTGTGAGGGTTCTACAATCAGACTTGGGCTCTGCAAGCATTGCCTGAGGCACACAGCTATTCCGTTACTCTCAAGGATAAAGCTGTTACTGACAATAGAAGTATGATGGCAAATTATCCTTCGTTTGACACACCGAACAAACTCGCTGCTGGCCAGGTGGAATGTTTTACACTTAACCCTTTGTCATAATCAAAGATGGTAGAACTTCACACATCCTTCACTTAAGTAGTACAGATACTCATTGTTTAAAAGACTCTGGTAAAATTTGAAGTTCTGACTGCATTTTTTCAGCTAAAGTAAAGAAGTTTGGGCTCTGACATGAACTTAAGTAAAAAGTAGTCACTATTACTACCAGTTTTAGTGTCACGCTGGTAACTGAACCTCACGTCATATTAATACTAGAGTTGGCATTCGATTATAATATTTAATCGTGTTAATCGCACGTTCGTCACCTGTTAACTTAATCGCACATTTTTATCTGCTCTAAATGTACCTTAAATTAATACCTTTTAAGTTTTTAATACTCTATTTAACATGAGCATGGACAAATATTGATGTATGTTTATTATTAGTGAAACCAAACAGAGCATGAGGACAAAATACTCTTGTAAATGTTAAAAAAAGAAAAGAAAATGTAAATATGGTGTTTTGAATGATGCAAATTATCTGGACACCAAACAGAACTTTTGCTGTGATGTGATACAGGAGAAATTGTACCACTTCTAACTTTCATATGAAATACATAATCAGAGAATATTTTAATCCGATGTGAATTGGTTTATTTAAAATACATTTTCTATACATATATACAGATTTCTATACATATATTTATTATGTCTGTGAGGCGATTATTGTCTGAGATTCAGGTTGTTTTATTTGTGTGTCTGTGAAGAGAGATGACAGAGACAGCAGAGAGCGCCCCCTGTCTGTTTTCTTTATTTTAAAAAAAACAAAGCGTTGTTTTTTTATTATGAGTGTGTACGAATAAAAGTAGATGCTTTACAGATTCAAATTATGTATTGCTTTAATAAAAAAAACAACAACAACAACAGTAATTTAAGTTTATTCAGACTTTATGAGGAAAAAAATGCCAAGCGAAGTTATGGGGGATTTTGGTGCTGATTTGAGACTTGTTTGCTAATGTTCACTGAATAAAAATATTTTTTTGGTGTAGTTTATTAAATAATTTTTTTATATCTGAGTAAAGAAAGGACGCTATAAATAAATGTGTGGTGCGCTAATTTCGCCTCTTCTATTTATTTATATTTTTTATAAAAAAGGTGAAACAGAAACGTGCGCTGCATGAATCGTATGCTAATAAAAGTGTTATTTTGACAGCCCTAATGAATATATTAATACGAAAACGATTTTTAAATGTTGTTATCTGATAAATCTATCCAGGCTGAAGATCCACCATGTAGAACACAAGCAGAGAGAAGATGATGATGATCAGGTGATCAGGAATGTCTCTGTTCTCAGTCATGTTCTCATCACTGACTCCCTCTGTCTCATCCACGTTAACCCCAGACTTCTTATTGCCTTCTGCCTGCTCATTGTGAGCTTCATAAACTCTCTCTACATCTGTGGTGTGAGAGAGACAGGAAATGATACACCAGTTGTAGATTGAAAAGGCCACGTAATGTAAAGAAAAGGGGTTGATGTGCTGAAAAACTTTGCAATGAGAAGAAAAATACCGACATTTTATTAAATAGATTAAAACTAAAATTATCTCAACCTCGGTTAACTCGCCAAACCAATTAAGTCGACGTTATAAGTAAAACCACCAAAGCATTTTTGAATCGGTTATGTCAATTTTTTATGTCGCGGAACCCTAATATTTCAAGCACAAGGGGGGGGCAAATTTGCCACTTAACGTGGGTTATGTCAGGAATCCCCCTGCCATGCCCCCTTCGGCGGCGGCATTCCCCGAAGCACCTGCTTCTTCTCGTCGCAGTCATGCTGATCACACACACCTGACTCTCATTCACTCACTCATCCCATCTCCTATTTAAGCCCCTCACCTCCACACACTCGCGGTCCGTTATTGTTTGTGCATGATCGTATGTGTTGGTTCATGTCGGTCTGTGTAATCGCGTATATGTAGCCCTACGTGCCCTTCTTCTCGGTCTCCGCATCCGTAGATTCTCTATACGAACTGTCTCTGCTTTCACAGAACTTCGTGGACCGCGCTCCCGGAACGCACCACTGGATATTACTGCTTCGCTACAAGTATTGGTGGATTATCTCTTGAATATTCTTAATAAACTTTGTTTGCGTTTACTTCCGCCTGCTTATCCGCGTTACAGGTTTTCTCGATCCGCATGACCAATCAAACAAATTGTGGCAACGCTGCTGTGTGAAAAAAAAACTCCAAAAACACATGAATGTACATTCTCATTTAATAACGCACCTCATGTACATGAAAAAATTTCAAGCACGTTAATATACTGCCGCCATTTTGGTTTTTAGGAGAGAGAAGGGAGTTTATTTACTTTCATTTCATTTCTTATTTCATAGAGAGTTCTCCAACAACAGTCAGTGATGAAGCAGCACCTGTTCATACTCCTGTTCTTTACAGGTGAGAGAAAAATAACATTAAATGACATTTTTTAGCCATTAGTGACTAGTAACTCATTTTAAACGAGTCTTTATTGTGATTTAGAAGAACGAATCATCTCGAAGAGTGATTCGCTCATTTACTACTGGTTGCTCATGAGCAAAGCATCACAAGATCTCCATAGGTTATGTTCAGAAAACGTAATTAAGTAGTTCATCTCTCGACATCGAGTTGTTTGTTCTTTTGTCACGTGACTCCGATAGTCACAGGAAACTGAACTGAGTAGTTCATCTCATGATTCCTTTGGTCTGAGTCTTTTGTCATGTGACTCCCACAGACGCTACACAATGCAATAGATCAGGTGTTTCACTTTGTTATTGTTAAAATAATTATGGGAGTCACATGAAAAAAGAACTAATGATATGGACCAGAAAAAATGGGGAGCTACTCATTCTGTTCATCATTTGTCCTCAGCTGCATATTTACATTACTGGAACTATAGTCAAAGTTTGTGTATGTAGATGCGTACACATCATTTTTAAACAACTTTTGTTTAAGAATGTAACATTTTATTTTATTTATAATTTGAGGAACAAGATTCAAAGAACCAAGTCACCAAAATCATCTTTACTGCACTTCACTAATATCCATACCATTGCATAAATCTATTGAAACTCTCCTCTACAGGAGCCGTCCCCCTCGTCCTGTCTGTGACGCATACGTATTATCTGATCCGGGATGCAAGAAATTGGACTGATGCTCGATCTTACTGCCAATCCACACACACCGACCTGGCTGTCATCAAAAGCAATGAAGACATGATCCAACTCCAGAATGAAGCCAACAGTCAACAATTCAGTTCCAGTGCATGGATTGGGATGTACAATGACATAAACAAATGGCACTGGTCCTACGGATATGAACCAGTGGGGAGTCTAAAGGCTTGGCAACCGGGAGAGCCTAACAACAGATGGGGGCATCAAAACTGTGGAGCGATAAGTCCCTTGGGTTGGTGGGATCTGACATGTCATGAAATCTTGCCCTACATTTGTTTTGATGGTAAAACATTTGTATTATTCATATTGCTATGATACTTAAATGTGCGTTTAAGTAAGAAAACATCAGAAAATTGGAAAATTCAACTTTGAATGATTTCCTGAATTTTTATCTGTTTTGATTCTTACAGAAACAAAGACTGGCAGTGACAGATACATTTACAATGCAGATAAAAGAGCGTGGACTGACGCTCAGACTTACTGCAGACGGTATTACACAGACCTGGCCAGTGCAAAAGATCAAAACGAAAACGCTCTTATACAGAGTATAATCCCTGGTGGCACTTGGTTTGGTCTGATTAGAGATGGCTGGCAGTGGGTCGACCAAACCAACTTCTCTTATGTCCCCTGGATATCTGGAGAACCTGATAATTACTATTCAAATGAAAATTGTGGCTATTTAAAAATGGGTAAGGCTGGTGATTCACAGTGCACTGAGATCATGCCTTTCTTCTGTTACTCAGGTATGTTCCATCTCACATACATTACTTTCAGTCAAACACCAACTGCTTTTACAATTAAAATGGAGTTGTGTTTTACGACATTTCTACATCCAGCGACTGCAAAAAAACAAACCGTAAGGATAAAGATCCAGTCCAATCAGGACTTGAACGATCCTGCAGTAAATAAGGACATCTTGGAGAAGGTGGGTCTCGTCCTCACATACCACATTGGAATGAGAATCTCACAGTCGTGATTCACTCCTGTAGAGATTTTGACAGCTTTCACAGAGATTAGCTTCCATCCTTCATTATTTAGTAATGAACACTTTTTTTTTTTAGATCAGGCAAAAACTTGCAGATAATGGGATGGAAGAGGACGTCACAATAAAATGGAACGTAAAAGCAGATGGACTGGTGTTTCACAAGAAGAAAAGAAACTAATACTGCTGAGTTTTCTAAGTCTTTAGTCATGTCTTAATTGTTGTGATTGTGTAAAGGATGTGTGCAGAGTAGTGTTTGTATTTAGAGATACTTCACAATTAGAAAGATGGTGACATTATATATATATATATAAAATGCTTTGTGCAAATGTATGTTTATTATTAGTGAAACTATACTCAATTTAGAGCATGAAGACAAAATATTCTTATAAATGTTGTAAATCATCAACCTTTGTTATGTTTCCAATCAGACGGTTATTGAGGTGATACCAAAGAAACTGTACCTCTTCTTACTTTTATACAGATTAAAGAATCAAAAGAGCATATATTCATTTAAAAGTAAACATTTCAAGCTTTTTATTCATATATTTATTATGTCTGTGAGGCAACTATTCACTGAGATTCAGGTCGTTGTATTTGTGTTTGTGAAGAGAGATGACAACGCCACCTGTCTGTTTTCTTTATTTTACAAAAAACACAGCATTCTGTTGTAATTATGTGTGTATGCAAATAAAAGTAGACCCTTTACAGGGTCAAATGATGCTGATTTTGATGATATTGCTCTCATCTGTTTGAATAAAAAAGTAATTGAAGTTAGTTTCGGTCGTCACAAGTAAAAAATTCCACAAAATGCGCCGGCGCGTTTGTCATGGCAGATTTTGGTGCTGATTTGAGACTTGCCACAGCAGTAACAATGTTGAAAGATTAAAGAAATGATTAAAGAAAGGATGTTGTGAATAAACGTGTGTTGTGTTGAAGATTTAAATTTCTCCTCTTTTCCATGTATTCATTTCATTAATTCAAATTATGTTACCTAATACATGTATCCAGGCTGAACATCAAATTTAAATAAAAAATTAATATGTTGTTTATAAGTGTAAGTTTGTCCCTGATGAAGTAGCCAGTGGCGACTGTGGTGAAGGAAAAACTCCCTGAGATGGCATAAGAAGAAACCTTGAGAGGAACCAGACTCAAGAGGGAACCATCCTCATCTGGGTTGCACTGAATGTCCATTTATTGCAGATATACGATGTTGTGGGGTACAGTGATTGTGATTAGAAGCAAACTGTAGTCCTGAGTCAGTGTAGCAGACTGTTGACATTAACTACATTAACTACATTAATTACAGTCCAAATCTGTCCTCAAAGCTCCCGTTCTTACTCCGGAATTTCACGGAACCACCCAAGGCGTTGATGAGAAACCGTTCCCAGCTGCACAGAGTGGCCTCCAAACGAAGAGAACACTATCCAGAGGCAGATCTACTGATAAAAGACTTGACTAAATAAATAAGTGTTCAGCCTCGACTTGACACCCACCATATAGAACACAAGCAGAGAAAAGATGATGATGATCAGGTGATCAGGTGAAGTATTTGCATTTCGTTACTTCCCACCCCTGATTTCCATCATCAGCTTAACAATGTTGAGTGGAATTGAATTGATGACCCACAATAAATTTCAGTACACATATGAAAATGGACAAAATAAGAATTGAAGATGTCCAATTTAGCATGTCCAGAAAAATTATAAAATAACCAAATCTGTTATTCCATCTTTGCCTTCTGTCCAAACTTAGTATTTGTTCTGGTCATAGTGAACTAGCATGGAGTGCTTTAATTCAGACTACAAAGCAAAATCTATCTGGACATAAAATAAAATTATTAAATTCCTGAAAAGGAACGTCTATAGCTTATGAATGTTACCTAACCCTAACCCTAACCCTAAACCTAATGTCTCTAGGTTACGTATGTAACCCTAGTTCCCAGAGGGAACAAAAACACTGCATCGCAAAACTTTGGGAATGCCCCCCGCGTTGTCCACATTCTGAACCACTTGTGAAATCCGGCCAAAAGGCAAGACATGACATCAATCGGTGGGCGACGTCATGTAAACCAGGAAGCTACAAAATGGCTGTGCGGTGGTAGCGACATTAGCTTTTGCAAAAGAGAGAAGGTAAGTGCCGCATGGTTGCAGGGAGTGTGGCACGGGAACACAGCATCTCGTTCCCTCGGGGAACTAGGGTTACATATGTAACTTAAAGACGTTAGGTTTAGCATGCAGGACAGAGGAGCCCGGAAAGGCTCTGAGTTTATAAACCCTTACAAAGGTCATCATTCTTACCAACCGTGAATCCTTTCCTGTTAGGGTCATAGCAGACGAACAGCTGCTCCGACTGGCTCGCACTGGACACAGCCGGTTTTGCTACTCCTGACAGGGGGCTAGGAACAGAGGAGGGCAGAATGCCTGTAGGCACCTTAGGTACATACCCAGGTTTCGTACATTGAAATGCTCTGTCCATGCCATGGGCACTCTGGGTCGCGTCCCGGACCTCAGCCTCCGGGTGCCGTGGAGGAAACGTGTCACCAGAGGGTGACAACACAGTGACTGCCTCACAGGCAGAGTAATATAAGCCGCGGTGGCGGACACGTAAACCTTCAGAGTTTAATGGGTTAACGCTGTGGCAAACTGTTCCTGTACGAACTCTAGAACTAAACCAACCAGGCAGTTAACTAGGTCTAAGCCATGGTGCTTACACCATGATGTGAGCAGTCGCCACCTTGTGGTGTATGACCTCCTAATGGAGGGAGCTCTGAAATAAAGTAGGGTCTCCACTACTTCGGTAGAGACAGCGGCTGCTACGAACTGTACCCCCTCATGGACCACAGCCACAGCTACTACAACTCCTGCCTGTGAGAGGTGATCCCTCCTGGGAGGAATTTCCCAACTAGGGCCCTCGAGGAGGGACACCAAGTCCGGAACCAGAAGGGACAGTGCGAAGTCTCCTGAGTAGCAAAAAGATCCACCTGGGCTCTGTAAAACCCCTGCTATATCTTCTCTACCACCTCGAGGTGGAGTCTCCGTTCCCCAGGGCTTGGCCATTGTCTCAACAGGGCGTTAGCTCTGTAATACAACCGTCCTGGGATGTAAACAGCTCTCAGTTAGAGGAGTCTCCTGGCTCTCCTGTCTCGCACCAGCTTGTACAAAATGGCGAGACCGGTGACCCCCCTGGTGGTTGATATAAGAGACCACCGCTGTATTGTCCGTGCAGACTAACACATGGTGACCCCTCAGGTCCGGGAGGAAGTGTTTAAACCACAAAAATACGACCATCATATCCAGGCAATTTATATGCCACGAGAGATGTGGCCCGCTCCACAGACCGTGGGTGGAATGGCCACTCATGACCGCTTCCCACCCCGCCAGAAAAGCATCTGTCAATAGCATTACGTGACGACAAGGAGTCCCAAAGACGGGGCCTCAGGACAGAAACATTGGTTTCTTCCACACATCTAAGGCTCGAAGAGCTGGACCCGATATTGGTAAGCTTCGCCCCCAAAAGCAAACCTCAGGAACCTCCTGTGCGTGGGAAAGACGGCTATGTGGAAGTACGCATCCTTTAGATCTATCATGACAAACCAGTCCTCGGACTTGATCTGAGACTGCCTGACCCTGCTCACTCTCTTTCAAAGCATCCTGAACCTAACCTGGATGGCCCCCTTCCTCAGGAGAGCACACATCTCCTGTTACAGGACCAGAGCCTGCTCGGGCCCCAAAACGGTGGGACACATCACATTGAATCGAGTAGCCCCTCTCTATAATACCAACTGAGACACCTCTGGCAGCCTTTCCCAAACAGCAGAAAGTCCCTCAAGGGAACCATCCCCGAAGACCAGCCAGCTCCTTCTTGGGCCTAGAACGGGTGGCAATGCTCCCTTTTCAGAATTCACGGTGCCTGGACCTGGACCTGGACCACTGAGCAGCCCCACGGGAGCGGCGGGGAAGTACCACTGAAACCCCGCTATGGTCTCCTAAGCCCCCCGGCAATTGCCCTTACTTACAGCATTGCCGGAACTGACCGTACCTTGGTGGCCCTGAGGGTTATCTCCCAGTGCGACGTAACTCCTAACCGTCACCCCAGAGCTAAATCCCTTGCTATCTCACAAAGCAGGTCAGCCTGATATGCCTGTAACACGCTCATCGTGTGGAGGCAACCCCCGGCCTGACCTGCTACGTAACCCACCCACTAGCTTTTGTAGGAAATACCAAAGCTTCCAGCGATGCATCACCTGGGGAGAGAGAGCCAGCATCTCTACCCCTGGGCATTTTACCTGAACAAGCAGAAGCTAATGTCGCTACCACCGCACAGCCATTTTGTATCTTCCTGGGTTACATGACAATGCCCGCCGATGATAACCAGATTTCACACCAGATTTAAACTACTAATTAAAAGGTTATAACAGTAATTAAGTGAAGAGTCTGTGCAAATTATTGTGTTTTAAGGAGTCCTGTGCAAACCAAAGAGTTAATGTGCGTAATGTACAGTTTGGGGTAAAGTTCAGAACAGTAAGGAAAAGTGAAGTCTATAATTTCTTGATGGACAACTTGCTAAATGTCTCCAGTTTGGCCCTTTTGACATATTTCACTCAAGTCTAGTTAGGAAAGTGCCATTATGGTCATTTCAATCAAACACATGACAGGAAATAACATTCCTCCAGGACAAAAGGTGCAACATAAGACAACCCAGAATTAAAAAAGACAACCTGGAACTGACTGACTCAGTAAATGTATACAATATTTTAGAATGCAACATTTTGTCTACAGGGTCCTTGGAAAGAGTGGAATGGTGATAATTTCTGAAAGCGTCTGTATGTGTTGGATGTTTTGGTGGGACAACCTGAAAAACAGTCTGGCCATTAGGGTTACAAATTCTTTGTTAACATTGTTTCCTTTTGCCAGACACAAGAATTCAGTTCTCAGTTACTAATCAGAAAAGACGGCCGTAAAGTCATTTGTGTCACCAGATCACCTTCTCAAGGTTCTACAGTGATAGCATTCCCCTTCTCGTCATCTGTCTGTCCATCCACGAAGATTCAATTGATGTAAAGTTTTATGGAAAATAGGCAAAGACATCATCAAACATATACATGACAAACAGCAACTGAGCAAAAGACTTAGACTCAGATGGCTTTAAAGAAGAGTCTGTTATAAATACCTAAAGCAACTGTTTATTCCAGGTATGTTTTAAAACTCTTCTGAAAACATTTTACTTCATTCCTAGACTTTATAAATGTCTATTTGACATAATTTAATAATACATAGGATCATTTTGTATTGTTGGCGTTTTGATGTTACTTTGGCAGGTTGAGGAAGAAACACCATCTATAGCATAAATGTTGGAACAAGAACCAATAAGTAAACTGATCAACAATTTAATATCATGCACTTCGCTGGGGAGCTTTTTCTTTGCTTACTTTGTCCTCTAGCATGCTCATTAAGACCTAATTCTAAATCTTTCTAAGAGTTTCCATTGCTTAAAAAAATTAGGATGGATAAGAATATAATAAATAAAACCTGACAATACACTAACAAGTGATCACAATAAACTCACTAATATTCTTTTGTGTTTCGTTAGTAGCATAAAAGCGAAAAAAATTAAATCCTCTTTTTTATTATAAAAATGAAGGGTTTCTTAGAATATAGTGTGGTTGTTGTCTGTAATTTAGTTCAGTGTAAGTTGATTTCTACAGCACTTTTCACAATGGACATTGTCTCAAAGCAGCTTTACAGAATGCAATAGAATTATAGAACAAAAGTGTAAATATAATTAAATTATGTGTGATTTTGTAAGGGTTCTACACTCAGACTTGGGCTCTGCAAGCATTGCCTTAACTCTCAAGGATAAAGCTGTTAATAGAATTATAATGGAAAAATATACGAACAAACTTGCTGCTGGCCAGGTGGAATGTTTTACACTTAACCCTTGTTATAATCAGAGATGGCAAATGTTACAACAATAGAATTATACAACAAAAGTGTAAATAAAATTAAATCTTGTGTTTTTGTAAAAGTTCTACAATCAGACTTGGGCTATGGCTTTTTTGGTGCTGATTTGAGATTTGTTTGCTGATGTTCACTGATTAATAATATTTTGGTTTATTTAATTATTTTTTTATATCTGAGTAAAAAAGGACGCCATTAATAAATGTGTGTTGCGTTAATTTTACCTCTTCTCTATTTATTTATTTAATTATATTTTTTATAAAAATGGTCAAACAGAAATATGCGCTCCATTTATCGTACGCTAATAAAATTGTGCCATTTAAATTTATTTGCCTTTAAAGTGTTATTTTGACGGCCCTAATGAATATATTAATACAAAAACAATTTTCGATTGTTGTTATCTAACGAATGTATCCAGGCTGAACGTCCAACATATAGAACACAAGCAGAGAAAAGAAGCTGGTGATCAGGTGATCAGGAATGTTTCTGTTCTCAGTCATGTTCTCATCACTGACTCCCTCTGTCTCATCCACGTTAACCCCAGACTTCTTACTGCCTTCTGCCTGCTCATTGTGAACTTCAGAAAACAGTCTACGTCTGTGGTGTGAGAGAGACAGGAGATGATACAGCAGTTGTAGATTGAAAAGGTCACATAATGTAAAGAAAAGGGGTTGATGGGCTGAAAAACGGCACAATGAGAAGAAAAATATTGACACAAATATTGATTGAAACTAAAATTTTAATGAATGAAAGTAAAAAGTTGTCCAAAAAAATACAATTCTACATAAATACAGTAACAAAGTATTTGTACTTAATTCATTTCTAGATCTGATCATTTGCGCCATCTTTAAAAATAAGAAATGCAAATGTGCAGCCCTGAAAAGTAGGTTTTCTTAATAAAATACTGAAGCGGCAAAAGTTCGCCGATTTGCCGGTACCCATTTCTGTTGTCTAGGTTGTTACTCTACTTTTTTATATGTTGTGGTTGTGAATATCACTGTGGTCACAGCTCAGATCAGGACAGAAAAGGGAGTTTATTAACTTTCATTTCATTTCTTATTTCATAGAGAGTTCTCCAACAACAGTCAGTGATGAAGCAGCACCTGTTCATACTCCTGTTCTTTACAGGTGAGAGAAAAATAACATTTAATGACATTTTTTTTGCAATTTAGTGACTAGTAACTCATTTGAAACGAGTCTTTAATGTGACTCAGAAGAACAAATCATCGTTAAGAGTGATTTACTTATTTACTACTGGTCAATCATGAGCAAAACATGACAAGATCTCCATAGGTTATGTTCAGGAAACGTAGTTGAGTAGTTCATCTCTCGACATCGAGTTGTTCGTTCTTTTGTCACATGACTCCCATAGTCTCAGGAAACCGAATCGTGTAGTTCATCTCATGATTCCTTTGGTCCGAATCTTTTGTCACGTGACTCCCACAGACGCTACACAATGCAATAGATCAGGTGTTTCGCTTCGTTATTGTTAAAATAATCATGGGAGTCACATGACCAAAGGACTAATAATATGGACTAAAAAAAATAGGGGGGTTGAAGCTCATTCTCATTCTGTTCATCATTTGTCCTCAGCTGCATATTTACATTATTGGAACTATAGTCAAAGTTGGTGTGTGTAGAAGCGTGCACAACTTATTTTTAAAAAAGACACCAAAATGATCTGATCTGATCTTCACTAATATCCATACCATTGCATAAATCTATTGAAACTTTCCTCTACAGGAGCCATTCCACTCGTCCTGTCTGTGACGCATACGTATTATCTGATCCGGGATGCAAGAAATTGGATGGATGCTCGGACTTACTGTCAATCCACACACACCGACCTGGCTGTCATCAAAAGCAATGAAGACATGATCCAACTCCAGAATGAAGCCAACAGTCAACAATTCAGTTCCAGTGCATGGATTGGGATGTACAATGACATAAACAAATGGCACTGGTCCTACGGATATGAACCAGTGGGGAGTCTAAAGGCTTGGCAACCGGGAGAGCCTAACAACAGATGGGGGCATCAAAACTGTGGAGCGATAAGTCCCTTGGGTTGGTGGGATCTGACATGTCATGAAATCTTGCCCTACATTTGTTTTGATGGTAAAACATTTGTATTATTCATATTGCTATGATACTTAAATGTGCGTTTAAGTAAGAAAACATCAGAAAATTGGAAAATTCAACTTTGAATGATTTCCTGAATTTTTATCTGTTTTGATTCTTACAGAAACAAAGACTGGCAGTGACAGATACATTTACAATGCAGATAAAAGAGCGTGGACTGACGCTCAGACTTACTGCAGACGGTATTACACAGACCTGGCCAGTGCAAAAGATCAAAACGAAAACGCTCTTATACAGAGTATAATCCCTGGTGGCACTTGGTTTGGTCTGATTAGAGATGGCTGGCAGTGGGTCGACCAAACCAACTTCTCTTATGTCCCCTGGATATCTGGAGAACCTGATAATTACTATTCAAATGAAAATTGTGGTTATTTAAAAATGGGTAAGGCTGGTGATTCACAGTGCACTGAGATCATGCCTTTCTTCTGTTACTCAGGTATGTTCCATCTCACATACATTACTTTCAGTCAAACACCAACTGCTTTTACAATTAAAATGGAGTTGTGTTTTACGACATTTCTACATCCAGCGACTGCAAAAAAACAAACCGTAAGGATAAAGATCCAGTCCAATCAGGACTTATTACTTTTGCGTTACTTGTATCTCTTTCACGCCTTACAGGTGTAACAGGTGTAATATAAATAATTGCCATTAAGAAATAAGTTATATTAGAGCAAAAGACATGTGTGGGCTGCACACCGGTGATGTGGAGGAAGAACATACCTTTCGCTGTCATCTAATAAAACTTCGTGCAATTCCGTAAATATGACCTCGTCCTCGTCTACATCATTCTCTGCTTCATCATCAGCTTGAAACATTCTGAACGCTGTTACAAAGTTTGCGCTATTATCAGTGACCGTGGCAGTTTATCTTTCCACAAAGAGCAAATGAGCTGTGAATTTGCTCTCTCTCTCCGCTGTGATCGCATCGTACATGTGTCTCCCACGGAGAACTTTTATTTTGTGCAGTCCATAAAGCTGCAGTGGTGGAAAGTCGGCAAAAGTTTTATATATTTCTGTCTCAATTTCCATATGTGCAACATTGCATATACAGTGGAACCCAGTTATCTCGCCCTCGGTTACCTCGACAACCCTATTAAGTCGACGTTTTTGAAGTGGAACCGCCAAATTCTCGCTTTGTCTAAGTATTTTTTATCGGTTATGTCTTTTTTTATGTTGTCGAACCCTGATATCTCGAGAACAAGGGGGGAAAAATTTGCCATTCAACATTAGTTATCTCAACGTGCAGAGGTCTTGTGCAGAGGTCTCAAGCTTTTCCTTGTGGAAGGCAGTTTTGGCAGAAGAAAAAAATTGGTCTGTAGTGCGCGGTATGATGCGAGGTCTAAACCAAGTTGTGATTTTTTTCCACTTCCTCTCTACAGATCTGAGCTCTTGTCAATTGCTGCGCAAAACTTCTAACAGCCACAGAGTGGGACAAGAAGTATTTTTGGGTTTTGTAGTCAAGGGGCAAAGGAGGTCCATTGTTGAGGAAAGAGATGAAAGGAAGGAGTCAGGAGCAATGTCCAAGGGTAGACAGGAAAAGGAATCAGGGTCAGGAAGAGATGAAAGAGTACAGGAAGCTACAGAGGAGGGAGAGATAGAGTAAAGGTTAGGACGAATAAGAGAGACATGCAAATTATTTTTAGGTTGAATAGGAAGAGTGATTGAAAAGGAAACCAGGTGATGATCAGAGATAGGAAGTGGAGTGGCAGTCATGTCTGTAGTTATAGTAGGGCAGGTGAAAACCAGGTCCAGGACATTTCCTCCCTTGTGTGTTGGAGGGCAGCTGTTAAATGTCAAGGAGAAGGTATTCGGAAAAGGCAAGAGGCAAGATGACTAAAGTTTGTCGGATGGGGGGTTGAAGTCACCTAGAACTGTCAGAGGGGTGCTGTCAGAGGGGAAAGTACTAAAGAGTGTGTTCATCTCTTCTGGGAAGTCTCCAAGGGGACCAGGTGGGCGGTAGATGACAATGATGAAAAGGTTGATTGGAGAGGTAACTGAAACTGCATGGAATTCTAAGGAAGACATTTTTAGATGGGACAAAGGCAGACATATGTTCATGGATGAGTGCTCACCAACTAAAACTCAACCCCAGCAAAACAGAACTGCTTGTCATCCCAGGTGATTTATCTCCAAGATCAAGGTATCAAAATAACACTTCATGACTCTTCGCTCTCCCCTTCAGCCACTGCTCGTAACCTTGGGGTAACTATGGACAATGAACTGTCCTTCTTCCCACATGTCGCTATTGTTGCTCGTTCTTGTCGATTTCTTCTCTATAACAGCTGAAGGATTCAACTGTTTCTGTCCATACAGGTTGCCCAGGTGCTGTTCAGTCTCTTTTCATTTCAGACTTTTTTTCATTTCAAGACTTGACTACTGCAACTCTCTGCTGGCAGGTCTTTACCTGAACGCTATTCGTCCACTGCAAATGATCCAAAACGCAGCTGCACGACTTGTGTTCAATCAGCCCAAGTTCTCCCACACCACCCCACTGCTGCGCTCCCTTCACTGGCTTCCAGTAGCTCCATGTATCAGATTCAAAACATTGATGCTTGCCTACAAGGCCAAAAATGGACCAGCACCATCTTACCTCAGTGACTTTATCACATCTCGCACTGCTCCACTGGTACCACCTTCTCTCAGAATGAGAGGTAAGTACACTTCAAGGCTCTTCTCTGTTCTGGCACCGAGGTGGTGGAATGAACTTCCCCTAGATGTCTGTACAGCGGAGTCCCTGACTATCTTCAAGCGACGACTGAAGACCTTCCTCTTCCTGAAATACTTAAATTAGCACTTCCAAGTTTGTAATCTTGCGTAGCAGTGTAGATTTATTCATTACTGGAGACTCAAAGCACTTTTGTACCTTGCTCTGGATAAGGGCTTCTGCTAAATGCCGCAAATGTAAATGTACAAAGGGAGAGGTGTGAAACACCATCTCCGTGATAAAAGTAGACCTGTACCACCACCTCTACTGGTTTCTCTTGGTGAGTTCATCCACTTGGTGTTCTGTGGATAAGAATGTCTGTGTCTGTAAGAGATGACTACAGAGATGGGTTTGAAGTACATAATTGATCTCTCAATTTGAGATTAATGTATTTTAAGAAGACAAACTACAAATAATAAATTCTAAATAAACATTAACCGTTACTGGCTTTAGGGCTTTATACCTTCAATATAAGTGAGTAAGCCCTGCCCACAATTCACACCTCAAGTGTGACTAAAACTACCCTTGATTAATCATCTGACCACCTGACTCTAGAATCAACTGAGTTAAGTAGATATACAAAGTTAGAATCCTACCTTACCAGAAGAGAGTAGATTCAAGATCTAAAGCACAAATGTTGACTTCATGGTCAATGTGTCCCATTAATGGAAGACATCTGGCTATAAGATCATCAAATATATAAAATTTGTAAAAAGCAATTAACATAAAATGAATCTATTCAAAGTCATAGACTGTCTGCTCGACTTTTTCCTCACATGAGCACGCTTCTGTTTTAATTCATAGCTACACTGGGGCATCTTCTGGCAGGTACAACATCCCTATCTTACTTTAGGAAATTACAATCTCTCACTATATTCCACTATTATATCCACGATCTTTCTATATTTCTCCTGGCATGCTGTTCTTTCTGCTTTGTGTGGGTTTAATCTGGTTTATCTTCATTGGTAAACTTGATGATTATAGTGTTTGGTTGAGTTCTTTCATATCTGAGGAACTTGAAAAAGTCATTTCTTGGTCCTTTATCACGTCTGATTCTTTTGATAATATTATGGGTGCAAGTCCTTAGTGTGAACATCTCTAATTTGTTTTTACCACACTGTAGTCATCTACACCGACCTGCATAACATTAAGAACACCAGTCTAATATTGTGTTCATCAAAAGCATGAACTTCTTCAGCAGTTTGAGCTACAGGAGCTCGTGTGTTGGTTTGGACCACACGGACCAGCCTTCGCTCCCCACATGCATTAATAAGCCTCGTCCCCCATGACCCTGTCGCCAGTTCACCACTGTTCCTTCCTTGGAGCACTTTAGATACTGACCACTGTAGATCAGGAACATCCCACAAGAGCTGCAGTTTTTGGAGATGCTATGATTCAGTGTCTGGCAATGGCAATAAAAAAGAAAACCAAACACCAAAAACAGAAAAAACATGTTCTCTAACACCAAGACAACATCTTCTTTTGGCTGCTACATGCATGCCTTCCCTCACCACATCCATAAACCTCCTTCTTGGTCTTCCTCATTTCCTCCTTCCTGGTGGCTCCATCCCCAGCATTCTCCTACTGATATACCCCATGTCCCTCCTCTGCACATGTCCAAACCATCTCAATCTCACCTCCCTCACCTTGTCTCCAAAACGTCCTACATGCACTGTCCCTCTAATAAACTCATTTCTAATCCTGCCAATCGTCTTCACTCCCAACGATCATCTCAACATCTTCAGCTCTGCTACCTCCAGCTCCACCTCCTGTCTTTTACGTTTCAGTTGATGTTCTGAAATGTTCCTTGTTCATGTCCATGTTCATCATTTACACAAAAAAGTCAAACTATATAAATAAAATAAAATAAAATAAAATGTTTGTTCACTTTTCCGTTTCTTTTTTTATTCATATTCAAAATGAATATCAAATAAAACTAAAAAAAAAACTTTTCAGAACTTTGCAGGAGCAGGGTTAGGGTTAGGGTTAGGTTAGGGTTAGGGTTAGGTTAGGGTTAGAGTTAGGGTTAGGGTTAGGGTTAGGGTTAGGGTTAGGGGAAAATATTATATATTTATGCAGGAACTGGACTGAAAAATCCGGCCCGTGCAGGTCTCAACCTCGAAGTTCTTGAACAGATCCGGGAGCCCTTGCAAAGGCCAGCTTTAACCCAGCTTGAAGTTAGGGAATCCTGTAGAAGCTTGGAGCCTCTTTTAGGAGACCTGACTCAGAAAACAGACATGACAAACAGTCCACTGTACAGAGACAGAATATACACATATACAGATAGGTAGGGAGATATGTTATATTTTGAATGTAATATGTAAACACAAGAGTGCCCCCTAGGGAGTGGTCAAGCAACTGCATGTACAGGGAGATGACAGGATTATTAGTATTGTATCATTAAATATCTAATATTCATACAAAAGAATATAAAAGCGCACTGACTGTAATGCTGCTATAAAGGGGTGGGATTTCATTGTTTTATTGTCTTGTGGAGTTTTTTGCCCCTACATCTCATATCATCTCTCAATATACCTCCAGTGTCCAGTAAAGCTGAAAACGAAAAGAAATTGTGCATGCACTATAAATACAGTATTATATTATGTATTCAATTAAAAGCTTTGTGGTGAGATTTTCTCCCAGCATGCTTTGTGAAAATGCACCCCATCCAACAGGTGGCACTATAGACTGGAATGTGAAAGGACCACTGGGACTGTGGCAAAGCAAACAAAACAGACATTGAGAATCCAGAGTAAGTAAGGGAATAGGAACGCCTGGTACCACAGACTGTGCATTCATAATCAATCACAGTTGTGACTTTAATAAACACAATACACTGCAAAAACACCTCATTTAGTCCGAGTTTTAATTTTAGCCATAAAAATCGAAATTTATCTTCTTAAAAAAAAAAAAAACGAAGCAAGAGCAGATTGTGTACGATTACTGTGATTGTTTTAAGATTTATCCTTTTTTATTATTATTACTTAGTAAAACTTAAAGTTAGTCATTTGACCTGCAAATCATTTAAATCCTTTTTATCTTTTAAGACTTTATTTTAGTTTTAATACCTGGTTTTAAGGCTGCTTCGTAAAATAAAAGCTCAATAATCACACTATTATTAATATTTATTCAAAACACTCATTTCATAGGTTTCACAACTTAATCACAATGATACTTTTAATACAGGAAATTGTTGTTGTGGTTTGTAGTTAAATTTTAGTCTCATGTTAAATATCTTTGTGTTCGATAAATGTTTTATGTTGCGATTTTAAAAACATTTTAAAAAGCAGTAAATAACGATTTGGATTTGTTGTTGCAGCGTAACTGCAGTTTTACAAGACTTCTTCATTTGAATGAATATTTGTTGACAATACGCATGTGTGCGTGGTTTTAATAGCTTTTAATTCCAAATGCTTTGTCCGTTTTTAAGACGGAATATAGAATTATGATGATTTTTATTTTAAAAGGAAATCTCCTGTTTAGTAGCTCTGTTTTTAAGATCTTTTCACACAGAAAACAAGCGAGTCTGAAGTTAATTAGACTGAAAAATCAGTGTTTTAATGGTTATTTTAAGACGTTTTGTTCTTTTCTAAAGCCTAGATATGTGCCACTAAGAAAAAAATCTTAAAAGTTGTAATGATCTTGACTTGTTTGCAATCTATATCTTCTTAAATCATGCATTTATTGCGTATAATTTGATGCTTATTTCCAGTGTAACAATAAAACAATACAATTTGGATTTTACAGTACAAATCTCTGGCCTGATAGTTTTTCCGGATTGCTTATGCTTATGTGTAGTAAAATACATAAAGTCTGCATAAATAACCACAATATAAAAAGACGATGTTCATCGTTTTTTTGTGGTTTTGCTCCAAATGTTCTTTGAAGTGTGTAGGCCATAAATCCACAGCTTGTGTTCCTGAATCCTACTGGCAATAAAACTTCTCACACATGAATTATGAGCACAGATGAGTTCATGAGAAGTGGAGGAATATTAAAAAGACAAAGCAGAGCAAACGATTTAATTTCAGGCATCTTTGTTTAACCGCCAGAGAAAAGTTAAAGCCGTCGGTTACCAAATCTAAAGCATGGAAAAGCACATCGACGGTAAAGCTGGACTTTTTAGATCATTAGCACACAGTCAGGAGGTCATTCATTCGGCAGATTCGCTTTAGTTAGAGACCGAATTCCAGTCCAGACATACTGTTGAGCCAAATACTAGCTTTCTCTGGTGATTAATGTTAAACTAATGCACTAAAATAACCGAGTGGAATTTTGAAGTCTGGTGTTAGCATCTTTAAATTTGCACAGGAACTTTGGGTTGGAAGTAATGGAATAAATATACTCAATGTGCTCAAAGGTTGAGTCGACATCTGATCATTGTGCTTCATGAACATTCCATTGTACCTTTAGTAAAGCAGATCTTCATGGAGATGGAGTCTTTGTGCGGGTTCGAGTCTCCTAGTTGAAGCGAAGAGAAAATTTCATGTTACAGCGTCCAAAGACTTCTACAACCATGTGTGGTTACAGCGCGGGGAAGAACCACATATGTGCGCGATGGATTCCAATGAGTTGATGGGTTACAACAATCATAAAACTAATGTTTAATTAATGAATTTTTGGTTGCACACAAAGGAGCCTGGATTCCAATGAAGGTTTTTTTGGGGAAGAAAGACACGGGTGTCCCAAAACTTTTGGCCAAACAATATCTAAGCAATGCAAAAACCCCCATTTGGAACAACCCTCTAAACAGTACCAGAGACATACTTTAAAAATGCAATTTTGAATATATGTTTTACTCGTATCATATCTGCATTTAATAATAAAGTTTTGATTTTAAAAAGATATGCTTTTTTTAGATATTATTAGAGGTCGAGGCACCGATAGTTGATCGCTGGAACTATCGCTATCGGCAAAAACCCATACCAATAGTTTTTCCGGCTTCCGGTCCGCTGCCGTTACGAGAGCGGCCTCTAGAGGCGAAATTACTGATTGTTTTTATGCGAGACTGCGTGCTGCACGGAGAGCGCTATATTATATTTATTCATTATAATTGATTCATTCTATAATTCAATTTATTTATGAATATATTCATATTTATTTCCTTTAGCACATTTTTCTGATTTAATAGTTTATTTAAATTTTTCTTATTAAGTTCATTATTTTACATGGAGTATGTTTCTTTTTTTAATTTAGCACTTTTTTTTTTTTTTTGATTAATCAGTTATCAGCAAGAGCGATCCAACCTAGATATCGATAAAATCCACTATCGATCGACCTCTAGTTATTAACACAACCCAATTATTTGTTAAATTCACTCAACCAAATTGTACATTCAAAATAACTAATTTTTTTATTTCAATCACAATGAATGGAAAAAAAAAAAAGTCATTCTGCTGGTAAAATGTTCTTTTAATACGCTCTTGAAAAGTGACGCTCATTTGTCTGTACGGTGCAGAACAAAATATAAACAAATTACGATTTTTCGATCTTAAGATGACGAGTGCGATATGAAAAAATTGTAAAAATATTTAAAATTTCACGCAACAGGCAGCAGCGTACGATGTAGGATACGTCGGACGCAGCTGGGACGAGCGAATCTCTCGCCCTGTGAGACGCCACACTCTCGCTAGTTTCTCAGTGTGTATTTTTTCATAAAGTTTTGTTCAAAAAGCAATTTTAGTGATAAAAACATGTCTTCCAAGCGCCTAGCGTGTCTTCTGCTTGTTGTGGGAAAAAAAGGAGAGAAAAGCCATTAGATAAAAGCAGAATATGAAAATAAGAGCAGGAAAGTCTGTCACAGTCATAACACCATCTTCAACAATATTTTTGACGTATGATGAGCTCATCGTAACGTATCTCCATCGTAAGTAGAGGAATACCTGTACATTTAAAATCATTATTAAATCTCCACAGTAATACTGGTAGTCAATCCGATTCATGTGGTTTTCTGTTACAGACTCACCCGCATTAATGAAAGAAAAAAAAAATGTGGCCCTCACAGGACAAAGGTTTGGGGACCCCTGTCCTAGCGGTTCTATTCCTAATTAAAACCTCTGTCACCCTTTTAGGGTCAATGAGTCGGTTATGATGTAGAACGAGGCAGATTTGCACGATACTTGATTGACTGATTGATTTATTAATAATAAGCATAATCACACATCAAGAGCATCAGGACAGTTAGTTATAAGGTTCTTATTTCAGCTTGAACTGATCACAACATGTGAAGAAGAATGCAGGATTACGGACCGAGCATCGAATTTGTCGCAGAAATTAGAATAGAATTACATGACAAATCATTTTCCAGTATAGAATTCATAGATTTCACAAAAATTGCAGCAGCAGATTGGGATTTAGATTAGTTTGCGTTCACTTTCTTGAATAGCAGCGCACACACACACACACACACACACACACACACACACACACGCATCGCTAATCACCCGATTGACCCTGGCTTCTGATTGCAAACTGGAAAAAGTCATCAGGAAGTGCAAAGTGTTCTGTATGAATCCAAAACCAACACGTGGTATTAAAGAAAGACTTTTTCTGTAGACAACTTAAATTCTACATTATATCACCAAAGGTTTGTGGACACCTGAGCATTCGATTGGTATGTGCTTTTATTTAAACATCCCATTCCTCATTTCTTCCTCATTTGCTGGAATAAGCTCCTCTTCTAGGAAGATGTTGGAGTGTGCGTGTGGAGATTTGTGCTTATTCGTCCACGAGGGTGTTAGTAAGGTCAGGTGCTGATGTAGGTGAGAAGGTGAGGAGGTTCCTGGGGTGCAGTCAGTGTTCACGTTCATCCTAATGCTGTTCGATAGGTTTGGATCTCTATAGCAGGAGATCTTCCAGTCTTCCACCCATCTAAAGCAGATCTTTATGGAGTTGGCTTTGTGCACATGCTGGAAGTGGTGGGAAAATTTCACATCCAAAAACAATTGTGTGCAGTTTGGGGGAGGATCCACAATCGGCTGGAAAAGTCAGGTGTCCCAATACTTTTTTCCATATATTGTATGTGAAATTTCTCTCAAATATTAAGATTAAATCAGCAAACTTCCTCTTTGGCAATGCTTCAGGTTCGTTATTATGCATTTCTACCTGGTGCAATTTGTTTAATTGATAGTGTAACTACTATTATTGTTGTTTTTCTTTTGTATTTATATACTGTACAGCACAGATTAATATTCTGGCTGTTATAGAGCTCTAGAGCTCTTTATTAAAAAGAGTTTTCTGAACCATCATATCTCATTAGATTGGAATCCAGTAGATATTGTGTGTAAGCTGAGTTCCTGGAATAAATCTGAGTTAAAAGGTTAGTCAAAACCAGGTAAATAACCTAAAACTCAAGTAATAAATGTATTATAGCCCTGATTGTGATGTCCACCACTGTTATGGACTTTTAAAAAATGTAGATCTCTAGAATCTGATTCCGAAATGATCAAACCCTTGTTGATAACCAGCTACACTATATGGATGAAGGTTTGTGGACACCTGACCATAGGATGGGTTTTTTCTGAACACCCCATTCCACATTTCGTCCCCGTTTAGTCCCCAGAGGTCTAAAAGTCCAAGGGTGTTCAATAGGTTTGAGGTCAGAAGATCTTCCACTCTAGCCCATGTGAAGCATATCTTCATGAAGCTGGCTTGTCATGCTGGAACAGGTCTAGGTTTTGTTCAAGCGACAGGAAGAGTTCCTGCAATTGAATTAAAGACGTGCTATACACTATATCCAGCTAATCGTGTGCCTCCAAGTTTGTGCAGAACAGTTTTGGGAAGAACCACATATGGCAGGAAAAGTGGGGTGTCTTAGTAATTATTCACTTAAATAGGAATACAGGTAGTCCCCGTTTTACGCTGGAGATGCGTTCTGATGACACCATCGTTACATAGAAATATACTAAGTGGAGACATGGCCGAGACTACCCAGGAGTCTTAGAGAATAGTGATCAGTATGGGGTAGTATTCTGCAATTGGTTAATAATTAGACAAATTACGGTACATGAATTAGCGCAACAGAGCAATTTACAGTACTATACAGTATATTTGTATGTGGCAGCAGGTGTGTGGACGAGCTCCGGTTTGTAAGTGGAGGGCGGAATATATGCTCCTACATTCGCGTACTGCTTGAGACTTCAAATATTTGAATTTTGTCGGATCGCTATTGTCATAATGAAATCGTAAAATCGTCGAACCATCGTAACTCGGGGACCATCTGTATACCACCATTAAGAGATCTTCAGCAAATCGAATCGTTGGCTTGGTTCCCAGATTCTATCCTGCTTGTCAAGCTTTTGTCAGAATACAACAGAAAGCTAATTAATAGTTTGTACTTGCATACATTCAGACTTTCCCTCAAGTGGTATTTCTGCATTCTCGCTGAATGCTGCCGAAGTAAGAGAACAGTCAAGTGCTTTGTGCTATACGTTCCCGGAACCCTTTCCTCGTTCAATGGCTCGGTTTCAAGTCAACGTTTACGTTTCTTAAATATTTTTCTTCTAAATCTGTGCTATAGTCGCTTCTTCCGTATCATTACAGTGCATCGATCAGGGCGTGAGATTGACATTATAACATTATGACCGGTGAAGTGAATAACACTGATTATATGAACGTCGAGTGAACATTTTGTCCTTTAAGTTGATAAAAAATGGGCAAGCGTGGGAGTTCTACAAGGGCTACATTGTGATGCATTGTTCAGTATCTATTAAAAGTGCTCCAAGGATGGAACAATGGTGAACCAGCCACAGGGTCGTGGGGGACGAGGGTCATTGATGCATGTGAGGAGCGAAGGCTGCTCCGTGTGGTCCGATCCAACAGACGAGTTCCTGTAGCTCAAACAGCTGAAGAAGTTCATGCTGTTGATGATCGACGGATCAGAACTGTTTTAGCAGCAAAACGAGAACCAACACAATATTAGGCAGGTGGTCATAATGTTATGCCTGATCGATGTACATCTAGTTCCAGTTGCATAAACGTAACTATACTTAGACTGCTTCATTGTATTATTTGCAGTGATATTTTTGCTTAGCCTTTTGTGCCAACACTGGTCTGATTTTTGCTGCAAGGAAATTACTGTCCAACCATCCAAGTACAAAAGTGCACAAAACAAATGCATCCAGGGTATATATATATATACACACACACACACACACACACACACACACACACACACACACACTTATATACACATATATAAGTAATGCCACTGTGCCATGAAAGCAAATCAAAAAAGCTTTCTTTTTTACATCGCCCCATGGATGTTCATCCACCATGCAAAGACGAACATTCCCGTTATGAGCGGTATAATTGGGCAAGACAAAAAGCTTCTTTTTTCAGTTCACCGGTACACATTTCTGCTCACACATTTCGCTCGCTCCTGTCCGGCAACCTCAGAACAAACGGGAATAACACTCCTTTAGCCTCCATGGGAGCTTTCAGAGGTTCTTCTGCAAATCGAGCCCCTTCTTCCTCGATGATGAACTGCAGAGTCTGGGTCTTGTTGACGCAGTAGATGCGGTTTTCGATCACAGCGCTCCTGAACGGTAGCGGACTCCCTTGCTGATAGGAAGCACAGTCTTGCCACATCTTGACTATGGTGTTGTACTTAAACACATTGATGCCTTGTTCGCGGTTGACGTCGAACCTGTAGATGAAGCTCTTCAGTGCAACCATGTCGGTGGATTTCTTTCGGCTGTTGTTGTACGGACATTCCTGCCACTCGTCCCTCTTGGGGTCATACTTCAAGAGGCGGTAGAATAGGGTCCCTCCTGAGACGTACAGCTCCCCGTTGCAGGTAGTGGCCTCATGGGCGACTGCAAATGCTCCTTTGGGCAGAGGGGCCACCGTGGTCCAACGGTCCATACGAGGGTCATACTTCTCCACTGTGAAGAGACATTCTCCACCGATGGCATACAAAAAGCCGTCCATTGACACCAATTTGAGTTGTGACCTCGCTTGGTTCATGGGTCGTATCTCGCTCCAGCGGTCTGTAACGGGGTTGTAGCAGAACACCTTGTCTGAGGCCTTTCCTTTCTCCCCGTATCCTTGGATGCCACCTGCGACAAACAGGTAGTTATACATGCAACAGATGCCACAGCCCTTGGTATTAATATCCTCTGGCATTATCGTCAAAGTGTGCCAATCCTTGGTACTCTCATTGTAGTAATAGATCATGTGGTTGTCTTCGAACGAGGTGGCGGAGAGAGGGCTCTGCGGCCTGCTGTTGCCCCTGCTCGGGGGTCTGCTCCCCACTCGCTCAAAAACGTCATTGATCTCAGCCACCATCAGGCACTTGTGCCCCTCCATACGATTCCTCAAAACCAGATCACGCTCTGAGCCTGTGAGACGCCCGTAAACGGCAGGATCTCTCAGGACCTGCAGGAAGTTGTCACTTATAAAACGGTATGCTGTCTCTTTAAGTTCACTCAGCCGCTGCTTTTTCGCGATGGTTAGAATCTCGTAGCAGTTCTGGGTTGTGAGCTGGCCAGACATGGCATCAATCGCGGCCTGCACCGCACAAGGAATCTGCAAGATCTTCGCACCGGTCACGACATCCACGATGTTATCCTTGTTCACATTCATCTTGGAAGTGTAAACGTAATCTATCAAGACCGACAACGTCTTGTAGCTCATGCCTTTGACTTTCAGGATGTCTCGAGAAAGCCTCGCTTTGAAATAGTCACTTTTTTCAGCTAGGACTGATTTGTGTACCTGGACCTTCTGCCTGCCTACTTCAATGACTAAATCAGGATTCTCTCCAACAGAGACGGAATTTCTTACCCCATTACCGCTGTGCTTTACGTCACATACTGACTCGGGTGTGAAGTGTTCATGTGGTGCTCTGTGTAAACTGCCCAGTGCTTGTTCTAATGATCTGTTTTCCTTTGAGTCAGAAAAAGAGTCCTGCGAAAGAGAGGATACGCTACTGATGATGCTCGGACTTCTCATGATTTCAGTCTCAGAGACATACGATTTAGCCATTTCCCCTCTGGTTTCTGAGCTAAGTAAAGACCTGTCAGCCGCGGCTCCGTTCGTCTCCTCTTTTTCTCCGTTTTTGCTCAAAGACTCGCTCTGCTTTTTAAAACTAGCATCCACTGGTTGTTCCTGAAACCCACTGTCACTGGAGTTTCCATATTGCAAATACTCTCCTGCCCCTGTGCAGCACTTTCCCAGGCTTCCAGTCTTCACCACGCTTCCAGACTCCTCATTATCCCAGGATCCTTGCAGTATTCCCGACTTGGAAACACGATCGCCGACTTCTCGCAGATGAACTCTGTCTGTTGCTTTGGTAATGACAGACTGCTCCGAGTCCTCGTGATCCGCAGCGTGAAATATCACGTCTGCTTTTATGGTGAACATGTTATTCATCTTTCTACGTGCACAGTGAAAGAAAACGATAGAAAGAAAACGATGGGTCAAGATTCAGCAGTCGGCATTTGTTCTATCCAGCACAGACATGACATAAAGCTGATCGGCAGCCGTCAATTCCTTGAGTTGTGCTGGACGTTTTTCCGAGGCAGCATTGCTTGACAAATCCTGATTGAACTGCCTCAGCAGAACATTGTGCTTCTCCTGAGTTTTAATATCCCTTTTAGAAGATGGCGTTTCCAGTTTGTCAATAAGTCCTCAGGGTCACTCTTTCATCCTTTCCGACTTCATCTGGTAGACAGCCTGGTTTTAGACCTGTATCAAATGAAAAAAGCAGTTATTTATAGCATTCGCTTTGCATTTCCCAAGTAGTCTTGATGTCCACAGTCAAATATGATGGGCACAAAACTTTAAAACCTAATAAATGGAACACCATTACTTACCCACAATCCCATTTACTGTACAACAGAGTTCAGTGTCTAACGGTGATTCACTGACCCTCTAATGGGTGAAGCTGCTCCTCATTGAGCAAAATGTGCATTACAATGAGCTAAAATTCAACTATGGGTTACAGCTGATCACATTTGATTGGCTGGATTTGTATATGTGTGGTTCTTCGGGGCGGGGTCTTCTTAAATGCGTTGTCGCCAAACCTGGGGTTGCACTAAGACTAAGGTTTCCTACTTGAGTATCTACCTGGTCATTTTCATAGGTTTTTTCGTAGGTGCAGCGTTTTTATGCTAATAACTCATCGCAGGAAATGGCCAGCATCTGGGATCTTTTTTATATATTTATATCTAAAACATTTGGTAGACGTCCTTATCCAGAGCAGCATACGTTTATGTTATTTATACAAATGAGCAGCTATGGGGGTTAAGGGCTTTGTTCAGGAGCAGCTCAGAATCCAAAGTCTAATGCCAAAGCTACCAAATTAAATGAATAGATGTTCATCAAACCTGCCAGGCACAGGAACCATTTCTTTTTTTCCAGCAATCACGTTCCTCATTAACAACTGACCTTAATTACACGCCCTGCTTCATACCTATAAGAACTGCACTGTATGAACATTCACTCATCACTTCATCCCAATATGTCACACACACACACACACACACACACACACACACACACACACACACACACACACACACACACACACACACAAAACTGCTGCTGTATGTTTACAAAAGTCCTAAAGTTATCAGTTTATCTTATGCGGCCTCCGGTCCGATGCCATAATAAGGGCGGCCGCTAGAGGCGCATTCCTGATGCCACATGCTGTTTGTTTCTACATGAGCACAATACTGCCTTTTTCACTACCATGCACTCTCACTTTATAAACATCTGATTCTGAGTCTGATATATATTTCTATCAGAATCACCTTCTTTGACATTTATCATTGGTTTCATGTACAAGGAATTTGTGCTGGTGCTATAAAAATACAATCAAAGCTATAAAATATATGAAAATCAAGTAATAAATAAAGACTTTGAGCAGACTACGTAAAAGTGAGGAAGAGCAAATGATAACATTTTCCCAATAAGTCCAAAGGTGCAGGGGTGCAATGTGGATTATATATCAGAATCAGAAAGAGCTTTATTGCCAAGTATGTTTGCACTAACAAGGAATTTGTTTTTGTGACAGAAGCTTCCAGGATTAAATTTATATATACAATCAAATAAAAATAAAAAAATAAAAAATAATAAAAAATAGTGTCAGTGCACATAATATTAAACAGTATTAAATGAGTAAAAATTGGTATTAACATACTTTTATTTTGTTGCACAATGAGGAGAGCGTTTAAGTGTTCATGAGGTGTAATATATTATGTACATTGCACCCCTGAAATATATATATATATATATATATA
>MU551610.1:6848142-6891051 GCA_024362625.1 Silurus asotus | reverse complement strand
AAAGAAAGAAAGAAAGAAAGAAAGAAAGAAAGAAAGAAAGAAAGAAAGAAAGAAAAAAGAGGAAGAGAAAAGAAAAGAAAAGAAAAGAAAGAGGGGAAGGAAGAGAAAGGAAAATAAACTCCGATTCCTTGACAAAAAATAATAAATTAAATTAAATAGATCTCGGAAGAGCTTAATTATTCCTCATAAATGCCATCATGTCTGATCTACAGGATAAATTGGACTATTACAGCAGAAGCGCACAAAAACACACACACACACACACGCGCACACACACACACACACACACACATATATATATATAACATAAAACATAATGAAGATCCAGAAGAAGAACATACCTATTCTACAAGATCTGGATTTCCTGTTATATAAGTAGACAGGCTGCAGGTGATCTCCTCCTCCAGGTAAAACGAGGGCTTGTTGATGTTTCATTCCGTCCAGTTGGTCTTTGGATCCCATTCCAGCATCAGCTCCTGGTTCCTAAATCCATCAGCCGCATGTTTCTTTCTCCATGTTACCTGTTCCATCTGTTCCATCCTTCAGTCTCTTTTATTTCTGCGATTACAATCTGTTCATTATCTCTCCATGTGCCTGAAAGCTCTCCAATCCTCTCCACGCCTACACACACACACACACACACACACACACACACACACTTGATCTTCCAATGCAATATCCTCTTATGTGTCTGAAATGCAGCAGCACATATATTTTGGTTTCTCTAGACCCTAGGAGAGGAGCTCTGGATGAAACCGCACCCCCGCTTATGTGTTAACTCTACACACACACACACACACACTCACACCAAATCCAACCCTCTCTCTCTCACACACACACACCCACACTCACACTGAATCCAATCTCTACACACTTATCTGGTCCAATACACTACACCAGTGCTGGGACACGAACACTGTGGAAAGCCTGCAGGGTCATGAAAAAGAAAAACAGGCTCGTATGAGTTTGGGTGTCCAAGTGGGTCAAAATCTCATGTTATTTTTCGTTAATGACAATAAAAGCCTATGTCAATCATTACATTATAATTAAAAAAAAAAAATGTGGGTGTCTAAAAGGGTCAAATATTTTGATAAGAAAACATGATCAATTAGCGTTCAACAAAACAGCAAAACAAAACGTTCCTTATTTTATGACATAAGAGCATTATGTTCACTATATTATGATCTTAAAATATACATTTGAATCTTTTCTAGATGTTGTATAATGGATTTCTGGGTTGTCCCAATTTTGTATAATAGATGGGCTTTAACCTGCACCCATATGTTGGAAATCTGATTTTCACCAAAACATGGAAGAAATGTGGCAAATTCTATTGTGTATAAAACATGCAAACATGTCAATAATATAGAATAGCAACGAGCTAACTCTCAACAGATCCTAATCGACCATGTATTTAAATGCTACCTTGCTGTTCACATTTAAACATTTTTACAAGTACAGACAAAAGCATGCATGTGATAGTTGTTTGGCCCTTTGGGCCTTCCAGATTTCCAGCCCATCAGGAGCACTGCAGGCTGTAGGTGAGGGATTCCTGTACACATCTCAACATCTAGTGGTTTCAGTACACAATACAAGCCTGTTCAGCAAATAATCCCCAGGATCAGACAAAACTGTAGACAATGCGGAGGCAACAATGCTGTCATGTCTGTACTGAATTTAGTGCTAAAAACAAAACACGCATGGTTCCAGGTGGTCCAGGATACTTCAGGATTATGATCAGGCATCTAATACCTGCTGTAAATATGGCTTTGTTTAACGTTTGCATTAATCATTGTACAAATTGCTGGGTTTAGATTATGGAAGGAAAGATGAGGTCTTGTAGATGTTCAGTACAGTAGAGTTTGTTGATTTCCTTGCTGGAAACCATGTTGGAAGATCTTCATTAAACAATCTAAAAGGACTATTTGGATGGGATTAGCTTTCTGGACATGCATGAATTAACTAGTAAAGAACACCTTTGGCAAGTTTTACAAGAAGTATTTCAGCAGAATGTTTGGAGAAACAAACTGTCCAGATGCAGAGAGTGTGTAAAGCTGTTCTTCATGCTAATGGAGGATTTTCATTCAAAAAATAAAATAAATATATAAAAAAATAGATGTTTGTTCAAGGAAAATCTCCATACTGTTACATGATCAAGTTTGTTACAATGAAACAAAAGGAACATGCATGCATCACTAATGTATACATATATGAAGAATGAAGATATCTTTACATGGAAGATTTTACATGGTCTGCTATAGAGCTCTGATTTCAACCCTATCAAACACCTTTGGAATAAATTGTATGAATATGTTTCCTATATATCTACTTCACTGAATTTATATTAGCTTATTTGGTGATATGTCACACATCACAACTTTTTGCTTAATGGCTTATTGTAGAAGGTGATCCTCAAGGCTCTATGCTTGGTCCTATTCCGGTTTACTCTAATAACAAATGCAAAAATTATCGCTATACTATACATCCATAAACATTTTTTAACTCAGCTCATATAATGGAGGTCTTCAAACCTGTTTAGAACAAAGACAGCCATCCATCCATCCATCCATCCATCCATCCATCCATTCATCCATCCCAAACACCACACCTCATTTTCTTTACATCTTAACAGCAAACCTTTACTTGTTAATGCATCACGATACATTATTTCAACACATAATGGTACAAGTTTTACTTTGGCACCATAAACGACACAAACAGGTTTCACAAGCTGTAATTACAAGGCGGTTTATTTTCATCATTACTTCCCGTGCTCTAGACGACAGCTCAATCGGCTACTGTATGCGAAAATAAGCCCTCGCTCCAAACAGTAAAAAAAAAAAAAAGAAATAATGACAATATTAAAATCAGGGTGTCTAAATATGATTTTCATGTTGCTGGTGTCAGTAAAGCAAAGCTAATCCTATAATCAAACAGTCTGATTAGTGTGTGAGTGAAATTCTGTTAAAAAAAATACACAAAAAAAACCCCTTGCACATCTGAAGACATCAGTGTCATTAAACTCAAGAAGAAAATGAACACTAAAGTATATATTACACTTCCCTGTTTTTAGTTTCAATTCTATTGACCCTTTTTTTATCCACGTGGTAGGCCTTGATTCCCTTCAAATGCCCAAAGCACAAAAAGCTTTTCATTAGTTCACACTAACAAGTGAATTGGGTACAAATCCAATAAGTAATGACATGAAATGTTCAATTACACACTCACAATTGAATTTCTAACAAAATGTGACAAAAAGTATTTGGACACCCAAACATTTTTGAACATCCCATTTTATATTTAGTCTCCGATTAATCTTATAATAATCTCCACTTTTCTGTGAAGATGTTTGACTAGATTTTGTGGAGATTTATTGGAGATTCATTCAGCCACAAGGGTGTTAGTAAAGTCAGGTACTGATGTAGGTGAGATGAGGAGACCTGGGGTTCATTCTAAAGGTGTTCACTAGGGTTTAGAGCTCAATAGCAGGAGATCTTCCACTCCAAACCTATGTATCTTCATGGAGATGGCTTTCTGCACGTCATGCTGGAACAGGTTCGGGTTTATTTTTATTCTCATGCATTCAAACACGTCCTAAATAACTGTGTACCTCTTACTTTGTGGTAACAGTTTGGAGAAGAAGCACATACGGGTGGAAAAACACGGGTGTCCTAATACTTTTGGCCACAGTGTGAATGTGTAATATTTCTATAAAAACATTCTTAATTATTTTTTTTTTATTCACTTTGTAAACTGGAAGCATTTAAAATTACGTAGGTAATCAATCTTTGAAGAAAAAAACAAAAAAACAATGACTAATTTATTATCGATTCTTTAAATGGTATTTTTAATTATGAAAAAGTTAAATAATTTTTGTCCCATTATATAACTGATGAGGCAGTTTATTCTTTTTTTTTGCGGTATTACAGGCAGTTTCTAACCGAATATCGTGTAGGGTATCATTAGAAAATCGTGATATCATCATCATAATATCGAACAACCGCTCATTAAACAATACGGAAATGTTACAAATTCAAATAATGTGTAGAAGAAAAGAAAGTATTCGAAATCTTTGGTGAGCGTGGAGCTGGTACGGTCAAACTGCTTTGCTAATCAAATCCGAGAAGGAAGCTAGCATGAAACCGAGGATGTAGCATGCTAATCACATTGATCTCATTTCGAACTTACAAGCCACGCCCACAAACCAAGAACGATTAAGGCTTAAAATCTGAAAACAAATGTGTTAGAATGATTAAAAAAAAAGTGGCATTAGAAACAAAAAGACAAACAAACAATAGAAATAAACACTGATTTCTTCTCATAAAGCTTTCTGTTCTCCCCCAACATATTAAATACCCACATTTGGCTAAATTTATGTCATCCCATGAAACATCCCACTAGTGGTGAAGAAAACTGTCCATGTTTATGACAGAGGAGGAAACCTGGCCAGCCAGAAATTCCATACAAGCTTGATGGTTTAATGGTCATGTGAGGGACAATCGATATTATCATCTTTTTTTTCTTTGTAGTCTTTTACGAGGTGGTATCAAAAAGTTTCGAGACTACTCTGGCGCTATTTTGAGCACGTCTGCGATTTCCTCATGGACAGCGAGTTCGAACAAAGAGCAAACGTAGAGCGAAGCTGTGACGAGTCGTTCGAGGTGTTTTATTTGCTTCAAGAGCGGAAGAACGTCGCTGGAAGACGACGAGGGATCAGGGAACTTTCAACGAGCTCAACCCATGAAAATGTCGAAACCATTCAGCAACTTGTGCATGATGATAGTCGGAGAACAATCCACATGATCTCACTTCCGCACACACCCTGCTCGCCAGATTTAGCTCCTGTGGACTTCGCCCTCTTCCAGAAGATGAAGATCCGACTCGCTGTTTTGACACCGTTGAGGAGATCCGGCGTGAATAAGGCGATAAGGTAAGAACTTCCTGTGTAAATAGAGCTAGTCTCGAAAAGTTTTGAAACCACCTGTTAAAAATGGGGCAGTTTAAAGGCTTTCAGTAGTTTTTTTTTTTCTATCAGAACAATATCTTTACCCAATTTCTTAAAAAACGTGTTTTCGGTATATTTTAACAGCAGATAAAGAGGAAAAGAAACCGCAGCATTAGCAGTATTACTTCAATTAACACACGATTCACACATTGATAACTGGATTGAAAGTTCAGTGGTATTGCAGTGATTAAAATTCCCATGAACAGCCATTTTAAATACGCCGTGCGTTAAAAGATCCCTCATGTGAACTGGAGTAACACTGGACAACGTGGTGTTTCAAGGAGCCGTGATTCTGATCCTCCAGCTGGTCCTTAAGATGTCCTTTTCCCTTTCTTTCACTTTGCTGAGTCTGGAGATCCTGTACGAATGAGGGAAATGCTTCACAGGGAAGGACACCAGAGTACATCAGACCATGAAAAAGTCATCCTGATCATCCTCGTCATCAACATCTTTATCATCATTCTGGAAGGAAAAACGCGAACAAAAAAAACGAGTTGAACAGTGAAGGTAGTAAAGGTAGTGGTGATGGTGGTGGTAGTAAATAGTGGAGGTGGTGGTAATAGTAATTATGGTATTAATGGAAGCATTGTAGTAATGGTGGTAAGTAGTAGTGGTGGTTGGGGTGGTCCTGGTGGTAATCGTAACAGTTGTATTATTGGAAGCAATTTTAGTAATGGCACTAGTTGTTGTAGTAGTAATTTGGTAGTAGTAGTAGTGGTGATGGTGGTAGTAATAGGGTAGTAGTGGAGGTGGTGGTAGTAGTAGTAATGGTGGTGGTTATAGTAGTGCTAGTAGTTATGGTAGTAATGGTTGCGGTAGTAGTAGTGATGGTGGTGGTGGTGTTGGTAATAGTAGTGCTAGTAGTAATAGTAGTAATGGTTGTGGTAGTAGTATTAGGGTAGTAGTGGAGGTGGGTTAGTAGTAGTGGTGGTGGTGGTAAAGGAATGATGGTAGTAATGGTGGTGGTTATAGTAGTGGTAGTAGTAATGGTAGTAATGCTGGTGGTGGTAGTAGTGGTGTGGTGGTGGTAATAGTAGTAATAATAGTAAGCTTGGTGGTAGTAGTAGTAATAGTGGTGGTGGTAGTAATAATAAGGTAGTAGTGGAGGTGGTGGTAGTAGCAGTAGTGGTCATGGTAATAGGAATGATGGTAGTAATAGTGGTGGTGGTAATAGTAGTGGTAGTAGTAATGGTAGTAATGGTTGTGGTAGTAGTAGTAATGGTGGTGGTGGTGTTGGTAATAGTAGTGCTAGTAGTAATGGTAGTAATGGTTGTGGTAGTAGTATTAGGGTAGTAGTGGAGGTGGGTTAGTAGTAGAAGTGGTGGTGGTAAAGGAATGATGGTAGTAATGGTGGTGGTTATAGTAGTGGTAGTAGTAATGGTAGTAATGCTGGTGGTGGTAGTAGTGGTGTGGTGGTGGTAATAGTAGTAATGGTAGTCAGGTTGATGGTAGTAGTAGTAATAGTGGTGGTAGTAATAATAAGGTAGTAGTGGAGGTGGTGGTAGTAGCAGTAGTGGTCATGGTAATAGGAATGATGGTAGTAATAGTGGTGGTGGTAATAGTAGTGGTAGTAGTAATGGTAGTAATGGTTGTGGTAGTAGTAGTGATGGTGGTGGTGGTGTTGGTAATAGTAGTGCTAGTAGTAATGGTAGTAATGGTTGTGGTAGTAGTGTTAGGGTAGTAGTGGAGGTGGGTTAGTAGTAGTGGTGGTGGTGGTAAAGGAATGATGGTAGTAATGGTGGTGGTTATAGTAGTGGTGTGGTGGTGGTAATAGTAGTAATGGTAGTAAGGTTGGTGGTAGTAGTAGTAATAATAAGGTAGTAGTGGAGGTGGTGGTAGTAGCAGTAGTGGTCATGGTAATAGGAATGATGGTAGTAATAGTGGTGGTGGTGGTAATAGTCGTGGTAGTAGTAATGGTAGTAAGGTTGGTTGTAGTAGTAATAATGGTAGTAGTGGAGTTGGTGGTAGTAGTGGTGGTGGAAATAGTAATGATGGTAGTAATGGTGGTAAGTAGTAGCAGTAGTGGTGGTGGTGGTGGTGTAAAAGTAATGGTGGTAGTAATAGCAGTAATGCTACTAATGGTGGTAAGTAGTGGTGGTGGTAATAGAGATGGTGGTAGTAATGGTGGTTAATATTTATAGTGGTGGTGGAGTTAATAGCAATGATGGAAGTAATGGTAGAAGTAGTAGTAGTGGTAGGTTTTATTAGTAATGGTAGCAGTGGTGGTAGTTTTATAGTAGTAATGGTAGTAGTGGTGATGGTAGTGGCAGTAGTGGTTATAATAATGGTAGTAATGTTGATAGTATTAATAATAGTAATATTTGCAGAAGTATCATGACAACAAACTGTGTTTTTTTTTTTCAGTGTAAATATAAATGCACAAATACTAAAGTTCCCCCCCTGCTGTAACTTCTCCGTGTCCACTCACCTGTATCACACGTCCAGTACGGGGATCTGCCACACCATGACCGTGGGCACGTTTTCTTCATGCCGTGCTGCTTTGCTCTTTTTGTTGATTTTCCGGTGACCAGAGCCACCAGATAGCACCAGCACGGAGCTCACATTGGCCCGTTGTGCCCGTTTGGTGTTCTGAGAGTGTGCCGGGTCACTAATGAGGTCGTAGATGGCACCGTCCTCCGGGCTGTGCTCCAGGGAGCTGCAGGAGGACGAGAGCGAGTCTTGGCTGATGGGGACTGATTGGACGACAGGGTCTCCCTCTGTGGGAAAAGAAGCACTTGACCCGGAGACTTCTTCCTCATCTGGTGGAAGAACATGCTGACTAGGAGAATGAGTGATGGTTGGAACAGAGTTCTGTACAGGAGACGCCATGACGAGGAACTTCACAGGGCTGTGATGAGCGTGGAAGGACACCATGCCCCTTCCTGAGGGTTACACAGCAAGTTAGTCCTGCTGTTCGTGGTGTTCAGTATTATCATTAATATAGCCGCTAGTCTGGGAAGTATTTTTACACAATAGCCAACTGTAGCGCATACAACGATTCTACACACTGTGACGTCTTTCTGACCAATCACAATTCAGATCGAGAAAAGGAGATCAAATGCTGCTGACTGCCACAGGGTGATGACGGACAGACGGACGGTCAGACAGATGGATGGATGCTTATAAAGAAGTTGCATGCATGTTAAGATAGTGGGATGGATATTTGGATGGAAAGATAGATATTTTGAAAGAGTGATAGATGGATGGTATTTTGGATTAACTGATGAATGGAAGGAAAGCTGGACATTTGGATAGAAAGATTAATATTTGGAAGGATGATGGATGGATACATTGAGGTTTAGATAAAGCGATATATATTTATATAAATGGTTTTAAGAACCATGGATATTTGAATGGATGGATAAATGGATAGATGGAAAGATGAATCTTTGGATAGATGGATGTTTAGATAGATGAATGGATATCTGTATAGATTGATTATTGGACAGATGTACAGATTGATGGATAAATATGTTGATGAATGGATGGATAGATGGATGGATGGATCTTTGAATAGATGTGTGGATGTTTTTAACAGATGGCTTTGATAGATTGACAGCAGGATGGATGGATGATGGATAAACATTTAAATGGATGGATGGATGAATGTTTAGATAGAGGGATATATATATATATATACACACACATATATATACACACACACACACACACACACACACACACACACACAGGTTGAATCAGTATCTGGATGGAAAAATGGATAACTGGATGAAGGATGAATGGATATATGATATTTGAATTGAAAGACTGTTGATATATGAATAGTTATTTGGATGGAAAGGTAGATATTTGGATAAAGGGATGGATGGATGAATGGATGGACAGACACTTGAAAAAATAATAGATAGATGAATATTTGGATGGAGAGAATAGATGGATATTTGGATGGATGGATGGATGGATGGATGGATGGATAGATAGATAGATAGATAGATAGATAGATAGATAGATAGATAGATAGATAGATAGATAGATAGATAGATAGATAGATAGATAGATAGATTTTAGAGGGATGGATATTTGGATAGATAGATGAATAGAACAGGATTGACATAAATTGTTCTTCATGAGCTGAAGGTTTTGACTTAATATGGTGGGAATTATATTTTCCTAACAGCTGCTATTGTTTCTAGATATGTAGTTTTCTTTTTTCAGTAGTGACTAGGCAAAAACACACACACACACACACACACACACACACACACACACACACACACACACACACATGCACGCGACAATATCGGCCCCATCGTAATTATAGCCATATGACTGAAATAAACGTGGTCTGGACTGTGAAAGGAAGTTTATCTCTCTTCTAAGGAACTATTCTTACGCCCTATTAGATCCACTTTAGAGATGAAGCGTATCCATGTCTCAGTAATGCGCACACACACACACACACACACACACACACACACACACACACACACACACACACACTGCTGCACATACGTTACAGCTCAGACATCCAGACAGACAAAACCCCAGTGTAAATCGAGGGCGTGCTCGATTTCTGTCTTAGCATCCGGTACTTCTAATTAGTGTGTGTGTGTGTGTGTGTGTGTGTGTGTGTGTGTGTGTGTGTGTGTGTGTGTGAAATAACCCAATTTCAGCAGAGACTTATCCAGTATCCTTCAGCCGACCAACGCACCCTGAAGCATTTAGCGCTTATTAACACACAGTGCCTCTGCTTTGTGAAACTACCGAGCCGAGAAGGATGAATAATTACAGGATGTGCTCCGGAGACACATGAACCCCCTCACCATTGAAGGTCAACTACTCGTTTATTTAACCAAAAAGCTGCATGATGGTTGGAGTGGCTGGCTGCCTTACACCCCAGAGCGTTACCTTCTGCATGCACTCTGCTCTGCACAGTGTCTTTACTGACACTGAGATACCAGGGATCTTGTCCCTGCTTATCCCAGTGCCCTACTTCTCCATGGAGGTCTCTTTAATTGGAAACCACTCACTGCAGCAGCTGAGGATGGTTTCACATTAACAGCCTAAAGATCCATTAGGTTTCTGTGAAGGCTTCAACTCAAGAACCATGAAGATGGATTTTCACTGTAAATTGTGTGGACGGTCTGATCCAATTACCATGAACATTTTTACACTCAAGTGTCCATCAGTAAACAGCTGATGATCTCAGAAATGATGGAATTATATTTAAAGGACATTCAGTGTTGAAGTTGAGGACGGGTGCTGTAAAGCTGATTTGGGACAAATCTGAGAATTCATCTACAAATCAAACTCAATTGAAGTGAATAGAGACAGTGGCAAGGAGAAACTCAATGATGGAGCTATGATGAAAGGAGATTTGGATGGAAAATGGATATTTAGCTGGAGGGATGGGTGGATAGATATTTCAATAGATAGATGGATGGATAATTTGGATAGATATTTGGATAGATGTAGGGATGGATGGATGGATATTTAGATAGATAGATAGATAGATAGATAGATAGATAGATAGATAGATAGATAGATAGATAGATAGATAGATAGATATTTGGATGGAAAGATAGATATTCAAATATAGGGAGAGATAGATTGATGGATATTTAGATAGATGGATGAATGAATATTTGGATAGATAAATGTATGGACATTTAGATGAAAAGTGTATATTTGGATAAAGTGATTGATGAAAGAATATTTGGATAAAGTGATAGTTGGAGGGATATTTGGATGGATGGATGGATGGATGGATGGATGGATGGATGGATGGATGGATGGATGGATATTTGGATAAAGTGAAAGATGGAAGGATATTTGGATGAATGGATGGATGGATGGATGAATGAATGGATGGAGGGATATTTGGATAAAGTAATAGATAGAAGGATATTCGGATGGATGGATGGATGAATATTTGGATAAAGTGATAGATGGATGGATGGATGGATATTTGGATAAAGTGATAGATGGAAGGATATTTGGATGAATGGATATTTGGATGGATGGATGGATGGATGGATAGATAGATAGATAGATAGATAGATAGATAGATAGATAGATAGATAGATAGATAGATAGATAGATAAGGTTCCCATTTGAATCTGGTTTCTGGCAAGGTTTCCTTCTCATTCCATCTTAAGGAGTTTTTCTTTGCCACAGTCACAATTCAGTTGTTTTATTTGTGTAACAATGGACATTTTCCCAAAGCAGCTTCACAGAGATAAATAAATTATAAAATGTATGTGGAGACATTGGCAAGAAAACACTTCCTATGATTGTATCAAGATGAAACCTTCAGAGGAACCAGATTCATTCTCAATACCAATGTTCTGTACCATTCATTATAGTGTTATCACTGTTGAGGTGAGCTGTTCAGTGATGGGTGCTGAAATGCAGAACTGTTCATTGATGAATGATATTGTGTACATTATTATAAATAGCTACGTTCCACCCCTCAGTGTCAAGCAGGGGCAAGTGAAAGTCAGAGTTTGTAGTTCTGGGTGAAAACTGGCCTTCAGTGTAACTGCACCATGTGCTGAAGATCTGGTGTTTAATCATGACTCCAGCAACTCTAGCATTGAGGGAATTACAGACAGCGTGGGCTTTTGAAAGCATAACACAGGGTTTTATATCAGGGCCGTGTTATGCAACTAATAAAAAAATAAACAAATAAAATGTGACCTTAAAACTGTGATTTCTGACCAATCAGGAAGCGTCTGTCTGGGGCTTAACTGAAGAAAGCAACTTTATTAGTTTAGGCTAGATGACACGATCAGCATGGATTGAAGTATGATATTAATACGCACCTGTGACTTTGGGGATGCCCTGCAGCCGAGGGACACTCAGGGCAACCGTCACCCCGAGATTCGTCCCTACGAGTAGTAAGCCGTGACACACGAGCAGGCTGCTCACGGAGACCCGCTGATGACCTGGACAGAGAAAAAAAACAATTCTAAATAATAAAAAAAAAATAATAAAATACAAATTAATAGACTCCAGAAGATCATCAACACATTGTGGACTGTTTCTTCCCAGTTTCTGTAAAGTGTAATGGAGAAACAGTGACTCATAACGAGAGTCTGGAGTCTCTCAGAATAGCACAGGTTTCCTTCTAAATCAAGGTTTCTCACTACTGGATGCTAAATCTTAACCCTGATTTCTGTAAAGCTGGACTAGACCTCTGATTTTCACCAGAACTCAGAAGCAACAAAGGATACAAAAAACTTTTTTTTTTTGAAAAAGCAGTTTAATCTAAACTGCACCGGTCTCTTGAGCCGGGCCGTGTAGGAGGAACTTGGCTCTAAGAGCATGTGTGGGTATGTTGCTATGGTGATAGAGTTGGTTTCCAGGGAAACTGCACCCTGTGTCTCTCTCTCCCGCTCTGTCACTGTGAGAGAAACGAGAAAAGGACTTCTCATTCCTGGCTTTAGTTTTAAAGAAAAGAAAGAGGAAGAGAGCCGAAAACAAATGAAAACTCTCACCAACCAACTCTTACCCAGAAGCCTTTCATTGAACTGGACTAAAGTTTCATTATAAGGCATGAAGCAACCTTTTGTAACTCCAGCATTTGCTGTAATGAAGGAGTAACCTCACACAGAGGAAAGCCTGCCAAAAACATCTCCACAACAGAAACGGATGCCTCTTTAATTATGGAATTAAATTAAAAAGGAATTCTCCTGGAAAAAACGTGAACCAAAGGAAATATGTTGAGCGAATAGATTACAAGTTTTTAAGTTTGTGGATCATATTAGTGTCTATAAGTCCCTAAAATGCTGATTTGATTCTTTTGATTTTGAAAAAAATAAAATAGATGTGTTTTGACCCTTTTCGTTTTCCAGTCAAAGCTGCATCCATAACATACCAAGTATATTAAGAGAAACTACACTACATGGCTACACTACACGTGTGAACGCACCTGATCATAACATTGATATGTGCTTGGGATATGTCTCATTCCACATTTAGTCCTCATTTCCTGTTATAATAAAATCCACTCTTCTGGAAAGATGTTCCTCTGGATTTTGTAGAGATTTGTGTAGAAATTCATTCAACCACAAGGATTAAAGTAAAGTCAGGTACTGATGTAGGTGAGATGAGAAGGCCTTGAGTGTAGGTGAGGTGAGAAGGCCTTGATTGCAGTCAGAGTTCACATTCATCCAAAGGTTTTCAGTATGGTTGGAACTCTATAGCAGGAGATCTTCCACTCTAACCCATGTTAAGTAGATCTTCATGGAGCTTGTGACTTTTTTAATGCTGGAGCAGGTTTGGGTCTTGTAGTTCAAGTGAAGGTAAATTTCATGCTACCGGATTCGTAGATGTCCTACACAACTGTGTGTCTTCGAACGCTTGAGGAAGAACTGCATATGGCAAATCCTCAAAAAATGCAAGCAGATGTCTTAGTAACTGTAACATAAAACTGAGCCAAAAGTGCCCCATTTTTTGTAGACCACAGTAACAGCTTCCTCATTTTCTATTTTAAGGTCAAAGTTCAATGAAACTAAAGTCATGCGGTGTTTTTCCATTCCTGCCTCTTTCCTTTTTGGCGAATTTCCCAAAAATTGTTATAGTATAGTATTCTGGTGTTTCCTGTACACTGAGGAACTTACGTTAAGAGTTCACGAAATTCAATGTTGCTATGTTACAGTTACAAATATGCCATATGACATTCGTTAAACTGACAATTTTACATTAAAGCAGACATACGAAAGATTTACGCAGAACTTTTACTATAATATCTTGACCCAGCCTGCAAGCCCCGCCTCCTTCTCCCTCCACCCTGTGATGGTAAATAGAATAATTGTAATAACAATGGAGAGAAAAAACCTTTTCAATATAAATGTAGACACGATTACACTGATGTAACATCGGTCACTATAATTCTTAGGGTAAAAACCGGGACAAATAAATAGTTTGAAATAAATAATGCAGTAGCTGCCACTGGCTAGTAAGCAGTTCCAGACCACACAGCTGGTGATACTTTGCTTCAACCTGAAATGTTTGTGAATTTATCCAATATCTAAATATCTAATATTTATCCAAAAAGAGTCTTTGTTTTACTTCAGTGCAAATAAACCAAATAATCAACCTGAAAAGGAAAGATATGAAAATGCCATGCTGTGGAAACCATACAGAAACACCACCAAATTTGTGGATCGTTTATTCTACAGCTGCTCTGTGGAGCAAAAAGTCCTCAAACTGCAAACCGTAGATGTGACTGTCCTCCCACTTCACCCTTCCTCATCAACCACAAATCAGTCAGCAGAGCGCCAGCCGGTTGTGCAACACGAGGACCGTTGGTGGTCAGGATCTCGCCATTAGAGGAAACTCGTCTTGCGTCTCACAGATCGTTAGCTCGACCATGGGAACGACGCTCGAGCGAAAAAGAGCAAACAGCCATGGACGTTCTACGTGACAAAGGTTTCACTGTGAAGGATCGTGAAGAGGTCTTGGGTAATCGTTCGTGCTCGTTTAACGACGCTGCGACTTTAAATGAGAGTCACGCGGGTTTTTTTTTTACCCCATTGCTCATTCACGTGGAACACGAAGACCGTCTAGAGCAGCTGGCAAGAGAAAGAAACACGTTGAAAAGAGTGCAGAGTGAAAAGGAAAAAAAAAAGCTATGAAAGGATTCTTTCACGCTTTATGTATACGTGAAGGCCGGCGCTTGCGACGCTTTTCAACACGTCACGACTCTCAGTGGTGCGTTCAGTATGCAATCCGTTGGAAATTTTTTCCACCCGGTCACTCGATCAGAAAAGTGTACAAAATGAGAAATGAGAAATTTTCTTTCGAGTTGAAGCTCTATAGCGGGAGATCTTCCACTCCAACCCATGTACAAGTCTAACTTTAAGGAGCTGGATTTGTGCATTTTGTGTCATGCTGGAACAGGTCTGGGTCTCGTAGTTCAATAGGAGGGGAAAATTTCATGCTCCTGCACAAAGATCTTTTATACAATTGTTTGCTTCTGACAGTTTGATAAAGAACCACACATGGATGGAAACATCAGGTGTCCTAATGCTTTTTGCCCCGAGAAAAGCAACATCCAGAGAGCGCTAAAAAGAGGGAAAAAATCCACACACAGCTTGGCTTTTCAATATTCTGCTAGCAGATGAATATTTATAAAGTCTCTGGCCTGCGCTATCAGATGGTGTTTCTGAGTCGTGAAATCCGCCAAAGGCAAAAAATAGATTCAGCTTTCTGCAGTGTGTTCATTTTGGGAAAGCCACAGAAATACACAGACTGGCGTTCAAACGGAAAGAAGGCGAATAGAAGAGCGGAAGAAAAGTCGACGACGTTTTTTGCCTCAAATCCGTAACATATAATTGACATAAAAACGGTCAGGAACTGGAATCGAGTTTTTCTACATATTCCTTACACAATTTCAATGTGAAGAGTTTTTTCAGGATTTTAAGTTCTCTAAGAAAAGTTCGACTTCGCTTAGTGATGACTGTAACTGTACAGTAGCTCCCTACTTCATCAGCCGACTATTGCAGCTCTGTTCTTTGGTCCATGACTGGAGAAATATTTGTGCTTCTCCTGAGTCAGCAAGAAATCTGCAGAACGACACAAAGAATCTCTGTATCCTGGTCCATCTTTCGCTACGCTCCATAATATTTGGATTTCCCGAACTCCTACGTAAACTCAGACCAATATCAACACGCCCAGGGTCCGTCTCCAACCGTCTCCAAACCCGCTATAAAAGCTTTGATCTCCTTCATGCTCAGAGACCAAACGGTGCTGGGTCATGTCTTGGGGTGCGGCAGAGAAGAAACAGACTACTTTATTTAAAAAAGCCTGAAAAGAATCAGAGAAGGAGAACATTTTGCACAAAGACCTAGTGTTAGTGAACTAAAACTTGGTTGTGTATGTGGTAACACTAATTGTTAGTTTGATTAGAAGAAATACTTCTCCATCCGTCCTGTCGCAAGTTTGAAACCGCTGAGTCAGCTATGTTTTTTATTTTAAAAGACACCCGCATGATTCTTTTGGTTCTTTGACCAAACAAATTCATAAACATCCAGATGTTCCACTTCATTTTCATTGAAAATCCTCCGTTAGCTTGAAGAACAGCTCTACACACTCTCAGCATGCGGACACTTGGTTTCTCCAAACATTCAGCTTAAATTCTTTGCTGTATCTCTAGTAAAATTTGCAGAATGTGTTCTTCACTAATTGGACTTTTCTTTTGCTCTTCCAGAGCAGTTTAATAGGATTTAGATGCAGTGACTGGACAGGTCATTCTATGATCTAGAAAACTCCAGACGACTAAATAATGCCTATAGAGCTCGGACGTATGCTTCGTATCCGTCATCGTCTTGTCTCTTGGAAAATTCAGTTCCAATGAGAACTGCATGGTGTTGAAGTATGACATGGTTGCCATGTTGGTTCATTTTACCCAAAATATGTCTCCAACCTTTCCGGCTCCATTAAGAAATCCATTAAGTTTCCACCTCCATGTTTGACTGTGGGGGTGAGGGAGTCTGATCACACATTCTCTAAATGTTCCCCCGTCTTACACAAGTTCTGCTGTTAAAGACAAAAATGTCCCATTTGGCCTCCACAGAACTTTCTTCCAGTCTTCATTCATTCAAGTCTTTTTGGCTTTTACTGAGATCGTTGCATAGAAACAAAAGGAACATTTATGTGTCTCTCAAAAACCATAAAAGACTTGGTGTTTCCAAACTTCTGACAGATCATCCATGCCTCTGAGTAGAACCTGATGTGAACTTCAAACAGGGAACTACAGTAATTAAGTTAATGGGACTTAACATCATACAAACATGACCACATGAATCACTTCCTACTTCAGAGTTTCTTACATCGATAGCAGTCTTGAAAACTAAATAAACTCCAATGATTACATTCCTAATAACCACATAGTGTGCAATAACCTCAACATTTCTTCCTGTCGAAGCTTCAGACAAAAGTATTCAAGATTGTGGTATCTGAACAGGTGAGGCTCTGTGTTACTGATCAGAATGTCAGGGGTTCCAGTCCCAGCACTGCCAAGCTGCACATTGTTTGACCCTTGAGCAAGCCCCTTAACCCTCTCTGCTCCAGGGGGGCTGTATCATGGCTGATCCTGCATTCTGACCCCAGCTTCATAACAAGCTGAGATATCAGTACCAAGGAAGAGATTTCACTCTGCTGGAATGTGAATTTGACAAACAAAAGGCTGTTCTTGTTGGCTGTTCTAATCTCTCTGGATTGAAGTCATGGATCAGGGGGAGAAATGATGCATCATCGTTTTAGCAGGCTGTTGTTTGTTTGCTGCGTGGCTGCACACATGGGTGAGTATTTAGGCCAACGCTGACAGAACCACTCGCTCACTAAAAGCCTACACTCGCACCGAGTATGGCCGAGTCAAAGGCCAGGGACTGCTGAGTCATTCACGGCATTGCTGATAGAACAAAATAGAACAGACGCATTTATTCGTCACATGCAGGATAAAATTCTGTCAGCGTATATCACAGCTGGGGTCAGAGCGCAGGGTCACAGCAGACCTGGACGACAAACAGTTAAGTTCCTTGCTCAAGGGTCCAAGAGTGGCAGGACTCCATTTCCATCCACTGTAGGAAAATAATTTCTGTTCCACCCAAACATTAGCAACACTGGTGGTCACCGATATCGGGATGAGGCGTGGTATCTTAGTGGTTAATTGGACACATTGGGCTTTGGATCTGGTTGGATCAATTTTAGCACCACCAAGCTGCCACAGACGGGCCCTTGAGCAAGGCCCTTAACTCTCAACTGCTTCGTTATCAAGCCACTCTGCCAAATGCTAGAAATGTAAATGTATTCTGGTTCTATATTGTGTTTATATTGTGGTAAAACTTCATCCTTTGGATGCTGCAGGATAAAATTTTACCCCAAAGCTGTATGACAATGTCCCTCTGAACAAAGCCAGCTCCACGAACTTCAGTTTACATGGGTTGGAGTAGAAGATATCCTGCTATAGTGCTATTAACCCCTAATGAACATGAATAAATGTGAACAATGACTGCACCCCAGACCTCCTCTCCTCACCTGCAGCAGTACCTGACTTTACTAACACAATTGTGGATGAATTAATCTCCACAAATTCCCACAAAAATCTAGTGGAACATCTTCCCAGAAGAAGGGAAGTTATAATAAACAGCAAACGGGAAATAGAAGTGGAATTGTTTGATCAAAGAAAAAAACACAAACCAATCTAACGCTCAGGTGTCCACAAGCTTTTGCTCGTATAATTTATTAAAGAAACGTCACAAGATATCTCGCTGTGCTTCTGAAGCCTGGTCCTACTCCTTTCTCAATGCGAATGACGTCCTTATAGCTCGGGTCAACCCATGAGGTAAAGGTTAGCAAATAAAACATCTAAAAGCCTTTCAGCCTCCTACAACAGCACTGCATTAATGCAGGGATAACAAAAAGAGCCATTAGAGGCTTTAAAACAAACCGTTTGGCGGCACTTTGATGGACGTCAGATCATTTATGACAGACGCAGATACACCAGGTCATTCTGGATGAGCTTCAGGTGGGATGGTAATTATTTTGCAGTGACATCCTCAGTTCTCATCCCAGACCCTGCAGGTTTATGGACAATACAAACCATAGGTGGTCTAATACACCATTATCTTCGAGGGTTTCTGGATTTCTGGTTTAATCCTTTAATGTTTGGTCATGGCTTCTTCTCAGAGCTCATCAAGTGAAATATCGAAGGTTGTAGATTTAACTTTGGATCTGTAGGTCATGAGGTTAAATCCCACTCACACCAAGCTGCCACTCCTGGGCACCTGAGCAAGGCTCTTATTCCCATAGCTGCTCTGTAGTAAGAATGAGAGAATTCGCTCTGGTTAAAAATCATTTAAGGTCCATAATCATCTCTTCCAGGCAAGATCCATACCATACATCCTTAACCATCACATTAGTATGTGCGTCTTTTTGAACATTTCACATTAAGTCCCTATTTACTGTTATAATATGTCCTGGGGTGCAGTCAGTGTTCACATTCATCATGTTTAGGTTTGGAGCTCTATAGCAGGAAGATCTTCCACTTCAAACCCATGGAAAGCAGATCTTCTTGGAGCTGGTTTTGTGGACAGAGGTTGGAGTCTCGTAGTTCAAAGGAAGAAACACAATCCATGCTGCTGCATTCTAAGACGTCCTACATAATTGTGTGGCTTTAAATTTGTGGTAACAGTTTGGAGAAGAACCACATATGGCTGGAAATGTCAGGTGTCCCAATACATTTGGCCCTGTAGCGTATTATAGATGCATTTCTTAGTTCAACACTCCATTTCTGAAAGAGTACATATAAAACTGTTACTAGAGAAAAACTGAATGCAATAAAAATTGCCAGTGACGTTTTTTCCACATGGATTTGGAAGGAAAGTCAGTCTCTGCTTAGGAATGAACTTCAGGCACTCGTCAGGTTACTTCCTGTCTTTCGAGCCCTGATAATGTTCTGGAGTTGCTGCGAGACAAGCATGGACACAGCTCAGGGACGAGCACACATACCTCAACGTCTTTAATGAAGGGGATCTGAACCTGTCCTGACAAATCATTACATCTTAGAACTGCACAACACGGATTTGATTAGCAGTCAATGAAAAGTATAAGGTTTAGAGTTCATCATGTGGCTGTTTTAATCTACAGGATGCTCACTTTGATCTCACACTGATCTCACCTTAATGTCTTTCACTCTAATTTCACCTTTATTTCACACACACTGATCTCACCTTTATCTCGCACACTCTGATCTCAGCTTTATCTCACACACTAGCTTTATCTCGCACACTCTGATCTCAGCTTTATCTCACACACTAGCTTTATCTCGCAGACTCTGATCTCAGCTTAATCTCGCACACTCTGATCTCAGCTTTATCTCGCACACTCTGATCTCAGCTTTATCTCGCACAATCTGATCTCAGCTTTATCTCGCACACTCTGGTCTCAGCTTTATCTCACACACTCTGGTCTCAACTTTATCTCACACACTCTGGTCTCAACTTTATCTCACACACACTCTGATCTCACTCTGATCTCACTTTATAGCACACAATCTGATCTCACCCTTATCCCACACACTCTGATCTCACCATTATCTCACACACACTGATCTCAGCTTTATCTCGCACACTCTGATCTCAGCTTTATCTCGCACACTCTGATCTCAGCTTTATCTCGCACACTCCGATCTCAACTTTATCTCACACACTCTGGTCTCAACTTTATCTCACACACACTCTGATCTCACTCTGATCTCACTTTATAGCACACAATCTGATCTCACCCTTATCTCGCACACTCTGATCTCAGCTTTATCTCGCACACTCTGATCTCCGCTTTATCTCGCACACTCTGATCTCCGCTTTATCTCGCACACTCTGATCTCAGCTTTATCTCGCACACTCCGATCTCAGCTTTATCTCGCACACTCCGATCTCAACTTTATCTCGCACACTCCGGTCTCAACTTTATCTCACACACTCCGGTCTCAACTTTATCTCACACACTCTGGTCTCAACTTTATTTCACATACACTCTGATCTCACTCTGATCTCACTTTATAGCACACAATCTGATCTCACCCTTATCCCACACACTCTGATCTCACCTTTATCTCACGCACTCTGATTTATCTTACACTCCAATCTCATTCACTTTGATCTCACTTTATTCTCATTCAAATTTCACTTTGAATCTCACTCTAGCCCTGTTTACATGTAGACTTTTTTGTCATTGCGATGAAAATCATTCCGATTGAAAGATTCGGTGGACTGTTTACAGGAGACGTTCTCTAATCCGATATTGTTTGCGGGTGCCGGCGCTTTTAATCGGAATGACTTTCCACAGATACATTCTCAAATCTGATTGGTGACAATCGAGAAGTTGATTAATTTTCCATAACAGCGACAGCGACAGTCTGGAAAACAGTCCTGGGTTTCCTGTTGGAACGCATTTACCGCTACTATAGCGACAGTTAAATCACAGAAACGCCGAACGAAGCACGTGACAATCCTGTACGTACACGTAACAGGCACGTGCACACGCCTACGTATCACATCTAATCTCTGGCATGACACGTCTCCCACACAGGCAGCTGTCACAAAGACTTTCGGCCAAAACTCGAGCTTCAGCTTCAAAAAATCAGAACACAATTGATTAGTAATGGCACATTATTATTATTATTATTATTATTATTATTATTATTATTATTATTATTCAGTATACAGGTGTCCTGATGCTAGTTCAGCCCAAACCTCACTGCCTTACAACAAAGCTCAGACATGCTAGTTTCCATGAGTGATGCTCAGTTTAATACCAGCGGCTCCTAATATCCAAATTTACTCAGATTTTAGTCACTACAGAGATCTGGTTAGCGACGTTCACTAGCTAGCAATAACTTCCTGTCTTACTTTAGCTAGCAGTCTAATGTTTCATCATGATAAATGCTAGTTTAAGGACAGGCAACATCAGACAGAGAGAGAAAAAGACAGCAAGACCAGTAAACATAGATAGATAGATAGATAGATAGATAGATAGATAGATAGATAGATAGATAGATAGATAGATAGATAGATAGACAGACAGACAGACAGACAGATAGACACTAGACAGACAGAAATACGGACTGACAGATTAGTAAACAGACAGACAGACAGACAGATGCTATTTTTAGTACAAGCAAGTTTTAGTTAGTACTAAAACATAACATTGTTTTTTTTATATTAATGCAGTTTTTTATTAAATAATATAAAAAAATAATATTTTATAATACCGCTATACCCCTAACACCAATACCAGCATTTTATTATTATTATCATTATTATCATTATCATTATTATTATTATTATTAGCACTTATTCTTTATTATAATGTTTTCGAACCAGAGTAACGTTTGGTTAAAACCTCCAGAGATAATAACGTGAGAATGGAATTAAAGACCAGAATTACTGCTTACTCATCAAACACCACACCCATACATACACCCACACACACACACACACACACACACACACACACACACACACACACACACACACACTTGTGTAAAAAATTCAGCAAATCGAAAAAGAACATGAAATCACTGCGTCACCTTAAAGCTCTGCAGTGACTCGTGAGCAAACTGGAAGTTTCCCGCGAATCCTAAAACGTTAAAAATCCCTAAAAGTCCAACACATGACACACCCACGGAGTGTGTATGATGTCAGGATAAATGCCTGAAGGAGAAATGATATGGTGTGTGTGCTTGAGTGTGTTTATACGATTACATGACCTCAGTGTGTAATTTGCGTGGTCTGGAATAAAGAGTGTGGGCTGATTTGCTGCTGTTCAGCCAAGTGTGTGTTACCTGGTGAAGATGAGTGGGTTTGAGGGGGGTGGGGGGGGGGACGTACTGAAGATACAGGCTGAAGATGAGGCTTTTGACAGGTGTGTATTAAAGCTAACATTAAAAGGGATATGTTTCCTCACAGCTTCACTGGTAAACCGATTATAAATCGTGTGAAATCAATGTTGTGTTTGAAACATTTATGGAAGGATTCTCCAGTTTCAGAGCTTCATACCAAACAGAAATAAAGCTGTTGTGTAAGTGGAATAAAACATATATTTCCGCTGTGAGGTGTGTGTGTGTGTGTGTGTGTGTGTGTGTGTGTTGGGTGGGAGAGTGGGTTTACCTGAGAGGATGTTGTGGACAGGTGTAGCAATGTTGATGTCCTGCAGGTGCTCCAGCGTCTCAGTGTGAAACAGGCGGAGTGTGGAACCCGAGCTGAAGGCGATCCAAATGCCCACTCCTGCTACCACCATTTGGGACACGACCATTCCCTCCTCCTGATGCACCTCCAGCTGGTGCTGTAGAACACAAGGGTTGAGCAGGTTTAAAGCTGTGCTCATTTTATTATTAATTAGCATTACTTTATCAAAGAATTACAGACTGATACAGGCCACGCCTCCCTACTTAGGACTGAAAGACCCAAAAGCCATGCCCCCTTAACTGTGGCTGACACTTTAAGGAGGCCGGCACCTCCTTCAACAGGCAAAAAAAGCCACACCTCCATTATTAAGACTGACAGCCACATAAGCCACACCTTCTTTATTAGGACTGACAGCCACATTAGCCACACCTCCTTCATTAGGACATACTCATAAGCCACACCTCCTTCATTAGGACAGACACATAGGCCACACCTCCTTGGACTGACAGCCACATAAGCCACACCTCCATTATTAAGACTGTTTTACACATAAGCCACACCTCCTTGGACTGACAGCCACATAAGCCACACATCCTTCATTAAGACTGACTAACACATAAGCCACACCTCCTTCATTAAGACTAACTCAGACATAAGCCACACCTCCTATATTAAGACTGACAGCCACGTATGCCACACCTCCCTCATTAAGTCACACCTCCTTTAGTAGGACAGACACATAAGCCACACCTCCTTTATTAATACTGAATAACACATAAGCCACACCTCCTTGGACTAACAGCCACATAAGTCACACCTCCTTAATTAAGACTATCTCACACATAAGCCACACCTCCTTCATAAAGACTGACAGCCACATATGCCACACTTCCTTAATTAGGACAGACACATAAGCCACACCTCCTTTATTAAAACTGACTAACACAAGCCACACCTCCTTGGACTGACAGCCATATAAGCCACACCTCCTTTATCAAAACTGACTAACACATAAGCCACACCTTCTTGAACTGACAGCCACATGAGTTTACCAGCCCCCACTCCAACCATGTGCACACACAGCTAAAGACCCCATAATGAGTCTGATTCATCACCCCAGTTATATTTAGTTCAGCTTCAGCATTTTCTCAGTCCCTCAGGTGCACAAAGAGTTAGAGAAATGCTGCAAGGAAAAGAAAAAGAAAGAGAAACAGTTTTGCATGTGTGATCTCATCAGCAATGAAGTCATACACACACAGCTCCGAAGCAGTGAATTCTTTCAGGAAGCCAAACATGGCACGATACTGCGTCTGGTTTTAAACCTTGCTCCACAGCAATACATTTTCTGCTGCATCTGCGCTACGAGGGAATTGGACAGTGCTGCGTCTGAAACCTTCTCCGATTGAGCTGTCGGCTGATCAGACAGATGGAATTTTACTGTGCTGTACTGCAATGTGAGCAGTCTCTCGCAAATCAATTTCTCACAGTCACAAGAACCCGTTTTCAGTATAACATTGTGTAGCAACAACATCAGCATGATCAGCAGGATGGGACAGAAAGAGTACTTTGTCTTAACAAAGTCAAACTTGTCATACGAGAAGTCATACTGTAATTTTCCACATTTCCAAAAATGTTGGAAGGAGGTGGGAAAAAGTGCTGGGGGAAAAAGCGTTCCTCTGTAAGACATCGACAAATATAAACATTAATGAAATATTCACAGAAGCCACACCTCCTTCACTGAGACTGACATGGCCTATAGGCCACACCTCCTTCACTAGAGCTTACAGGCACATAGGTCACACCTCCTTCACTAGAGCTTACAGGCACATAGGCCACACCTCCTTCACTAGAGCTTACAGGCACATAGGCCACACCTCCTTCACTAGAGCTTACAGGCACAAAGGCCAGACCTCATTCACTAGAGCTTACAGGCACAAAGGCCACACCTCATTCACTAAGACTGACAGACACACAGGCCACACCTCCTTCACTAGAGCTTACAGGCACATAGGCCACACCTCATTCACTGAGACCGACAGAAACATAGGCCACACCTTAGTCACTAAGACCGACAGGCAGATAGGCCAGCTCTCTTTTACTAAAGCTGACAGGCACATAGGCCACACTTTCTTTATTCCCTCAGGTGCATTCCATTCTATACTGGTGATCTATATGATCTAAGAGATGATGATTTCTAAGAAGTATAATGTACAGGAAGCTCATGCTGAATGATCTGAGTGGTTTTTGTCTCCTTGCAGCTTTAAATCTTTAGAAAAATTAAGTGCAACATTGAAACCAGGGCATGATGAAGCGCACAGCGTTCGTTTACCTCTACAGTGTGTGAGCGAGCATCGATAATAAAGGCGTGTCCTCCAGACGAGGCCCAGACACGCTCCCCGACAGCCAGCAGGGCCTTCACCGGGAGCACCCCGAGCTTCAGCAAGCTCACGCTGGAGGAATCCCAGGAACCGTCTACAGAAACAGGGCAAATATGTAAACAGATTTTAAATATATACTTATACACACACACACACACACACACACACACACACACACACACACACACATATACATATATACATTATCATCATCATCATCATCTTCATGTAAATAGCTGTGTTTAAAAAGTGCACTACATAAATGTATAGATCGGGTTTCATTTATATATATACTTATACACACACACACACACAAACACACACATATATATATATATATATATATATATGTATATACACACATGATGAGTCATCAATATCCATCATCATCATGATCATCATCATCATCTTCATGCAAATAGCTGTGTTTAAAAAGCGCACTACATAAAAAATAAAATCACATTCACAAAGGCCATAAGTGCAAGCTTGATGACATTGTGTAGGTGTTTTGTGTGTGCATGTGTGCGTGTGCGTGTGCGTGTGTGCGCGTGCGTGCGTGTGCGTGCGTGCGTGTGTTTGTATAATGGGCAGTTCACACAATAGTGTGGGAATGAACAAACGGTTGATGATTCACTACAGAAGGTAAAGCTTGAGTGTGAAGTGTTGTTTAAACACACACACACACACACACACACAAGTTTGTGTTACTATCCTGGTGAGAACCTTCCATTAAAAGAATTAGCTAATTAATTCCACACAATACACCTACAACTACCTTTTATTATACTTGTGGAGTCATTTGGTAGAAACACACACACACAATGACACACACCATTTTGTGTGTGTGTGTGTGCATGCTCAGGAATGAATAAATCTTTCATGCTGACTCCATTCTACTGAGCAGTAAAAAGAGAAAGAGCTAGATAAAAACAAGGACACACACACACACACACACACACACACACACACACACACACACACACACACACAAATAGTACTGTCCTCAATAAAGTGTGTGCGCTTGTCCTTGTTTCTATCTAGCCTTAGGTTGCTTCAAACTGATCTACATTCAGTTTGTGCAACTCTGGGGATACTGCTTACATAACACAACCACCTACACCTACACACACACACACACACACACACACACACACACACACACACACACAAAGCTTTGTGCTAAGACTTATACAACATTAGAGGGCACTTTTGTTTCTTGGTTTAATCTCAAACACGTCTGTAATGTGTGTGTGTGTGTGTGTGTGTATGTGTGTGTGTGTTTTTAGATGTGTGTGTGTGTGTGTGTGTGTTTATATGTTACTGGGGACCAAATGTCTATAGAAAACCTGCATATGTTTGACCTTGTAGAGACATTTGACTTATAAGGAAACGCATTTAATTGGACAAACACAAGATTTCAGATCACGAAAATAATCTTACCAATAATTTTACCGCTTCCAATAAAATTACAAACTATACAAGAATCTCATTAGTGTCCATACGATGCTGATTTATTGATTTTTATGTAAAATTATTTTAATGGTCTTTTGACCCTTTTCGAGTTCCAGTCAACACTGCATCCATAAAAGACCATATATATATATATATATATATATACACACACACACACACACACACACATCTTACACACACACTCACACATAACAGACGTGGCTCTCATTTTTAGGAGAAACTACTCTATATGGCCATGTTTATGGACACCTCACCATAAGATTGCTATTTGCTTCTTTTCGAACATCCCATTCCACATTTAGTCTCCATTCAGTCCGATAATAACCTCCACTCTTCTGGGAAGATGTTCCTCTAAATTTCTGGGGATTTTATGGAGATTCATTCAGACAGAAGGCTGGAAGTAAAGGTACTGATGTAAGTAAAGGTGCAATCAGCATTCACAGGGTTGGAGGTCTATAGCAGGAGATCTTCCACTTCAACCCATGTAAAGCAGATCTTTATGGAGCTGGCTTTGTGCACGTTCATACAGGCACAGGTTTGGGTCTCCAAGTTTAAATGAAGGAAAGATGTAATGCTAGTCCACCCTAAGACCTAGTTTATGGTCATAAACAGTGTGTGTGTGTGTGTGTGTGTGTGTGTGTGTGTGTGTGTGGTACAGTGCTCCTGTTTGTCTCTCTCTACACTAATTCCGCTGTGCATAGGCTTCTGTGAGACATTAAAAATAAGTTGTTATGACTCAGAGCCGCCGTTACATCATCTCTCAGCGGGGTTCCCCAACGTTCCTCTGCGCTTTTTACCCCGGAATGAAGGTGTTATCTAATAAATCCCCAACGTTTTCCATCATTTTAACAACAGGACACCGACTGACCGACAGGCACACACACACACACACACACACACACACACACACACACACACACACACACACACACACACACAATTCATTATTTTATTAAATAATCAGATCTTTTTGACTAAACTTACTAGAGTAAAGTGTACTAGCATGTTAGCAATCTACCTCACTAAACCCTGAGATTGAGATTTACTAGCATGTTAGCAATCTGCTTGACTAAACCCTGAGATTGAGATTTACTAGCATGTTAGCAATCTGCTTGACTAAACCCTGAGATTTTGGTTTACTAGCATATTAGCAATCTACCTCACTAAACCATGAGTTCAAGGTTTGCTAGCATATTAGCAATCTACCTCACTAAATCCTGAGATTGAGGTCTACTAGCGTGCTAGCAATCTACCTCACTAAACCCTGAGATTGAGGTCTACTAGCATGGTAGCAATCTGTTTGACTAAACCGTTAGATTATGGTTTACTAGCATGCTAACAATCTACCTTACCAAAACCTGAGATTCACGTTTACTAGCATGTTAGCAATTTGCCTCACTAAACCCTAAGGCTATGGTTTACTAGCATGATAGCAATCTGGTTGAATAAACCCTGAGACTGTGTATTTTACCTGTGTGCTTTTATTGTACTAGCATGCTAGCAATAGGCTTCAGTTAACCCTGAGCTCATTTTTTTTATTAGCATGTTAGCCAGTCTGTTCTCTGTGGCAATAATTTTACGCTTTGTCATCATGCTAACTGTGTCTCTCCGAATTACAGAGCTAAGCCAAACCCCCTCAAACCAATGGAACGTTCCGGTCTGTTCCAAAATGAATTGAATAATGGAAAGAGTGAGACAGCGGGAAAAATGGAAAATCTTCCCTCATTGTCTGTTTTCCCCCTAAGCGACTGGACGTGACAGACGTTCAGCTCAGGGCCTAGCAGGTTCATCCAAGTTTTTTGCCCGTGTGCAGGATTTTTAATCCCTTTCTCTTCCACTCTCTCTTTCTATCTCTCTCTTCCTCTCGACAGGTTTCTTTCCCTCCTGCTGTTTTTATTCCAGTCAGAAAATGTGTTTACGGGAAGCTGATTTCTTTTGGCTAGTCATGATAACATGTGCTCAATCAAATTAGTGTTTATATAAGATTCAGGTACCTGTATTATTGCGATTAGCTATGCTAATGTGCAAAAAAAGCCAGTCACATGATTAGGAGTATGAATATTTATCCCTAAAGTAATACAAATTTCAACATTACGTCACACGTTTGCATGTTAAGCTAAAAAATACGAGCCTGTAAAAGGGTCGCTTGGATAGCCAGCAGTTCATTCATGATGGTATTAGCTATGCTAGTCAGTAAATACGTATGATTCATGACTAGCTGTGAAAGACTACCAGATTCTCAAACCTTCATAACCGGCGTAATTATGGTGAACAGCATTAGCGTAATTGAGGCTGCTAAAAAAAAAATAATAATAATATTTACTAGCAAGCAAACTAAATTATGCTAATTTGCAAAGTAGTAGTTTTGCAGGAACAGGCACAAAAAAAAAAAGCTGTAATAAAGCTATCTTACTGCGAAAGAAAGCAGCCTTAGCATTGTTAATGTTATCGGATTTGTCAAGGCACACATTAAGCCAATCTTGCTAGCAAGTGAATTAGCCATTCCAGTCGTTAAAAGGGCTCAATTTTCCTCAAATATTATCACCCATATAATAGTTCCAAAAGTATCTAGCTAGCAGATACCTCTAACTCGATGTAAACTTGTCTCATCTCCATTTGCTGCATTTCTGAGGCTAACAATTAAAATGAACACGTTTAATTTTAGCCGTACTGCCACCAGGTCAAAGGTCAAATCCGCCGTAGAAATATGAGCACTTACCCGGGGCTCGTGAGTAGATGGCGAGGGAGCCGCTGACCAGGCCGGCGTACAGAAACGAACTCTTATAAGCTAAACAGGTCACGGCGGCTTTATCCGGCATGAAGAAGTGTTGCAGTCGGATCTTCTTGGATCGCTGGCTGCTCTTGTAGACGGAGATGCTGCAGAATGGAGACAAATCTGTTACACTACAATTCATTCAGAGGTGAGCTCACTCAACTAAACGGCTGAGGACTCAGGGGCCTTCCTCAGGGGTCCGGCTCAAGGGTTCAGACCTGGCAGTTTGGTGACTCTGCAATTTTCTTTCACTACCTTCCAATTCAAAAGACATCTTAACCACTGAGCTACCTTCTCCATAAACAATGCAGCTGTTTGAACTGAAGAGGAACCCAAAGCACACAGAGGAAACCCCTAAAGTACGGCGAGAACATGACAATGCTGCATACGTAGAAGTTAACACAAGTTAAAGTTGCTGGATATCGTCACTAGAAACAGAAATGTCCTGCTAACCAATACACAGCCTATAAGTAAAAACAAGGAAGGCTCAAACTTTTTGATTGGCTGATCAAATAAAGCTTAAGTTCCACCCCCGTAATTGGCCCCAATGACGATCAGATTTGTAAAAAAATCAGGATGTACGACTCATTTTGACGTTTCAGGAAATTCAATGCCGTACCTGCCCTCCTCCATCCCCACACACACAGTGTGTGTGTTTGAGCTCTGACGCTCAGGGTTTCCCTCTCCGTCCTCCAGGGGTTCGTCCGAAGGTACGTAGATCATGCAGAGGATCCGTGATTCCACGTTGAAACACTCGGTCACCTTCGGGCTGGTGTTCTGCATGGCCACGACTGCGATCTGAGCCATCTGATTGGTGCAGCTGGCCACCTGAATACAAAACAAACAAACAAAGAATTACAATCAAGTGTTGTGTTGCATCTTTGGCAGCCAAAAACTGCAGTTTTACTAAAAATCCCTTCCAGACTATAAACCAGGGGTCCCCAAACTATAGCCAGCAAACCGAAGACTGAACAATGCCAGAGACATATTTAAAAAAAAATTAATTTCAAATATATATTTCATCGGCTATGAGCAAAAATACATACCTGAATACAAAACAAACAAACAAAGAATTACAATCAAGTGTTGTGTTGCATCTTTGGCAGCCAAAAACTGCAGTTTTACTAAAAATCCCTTCCAGACTATAAACCAGGGGTCCCCAAACTATAGCCAGCGAGCCGAAGACTGAACAATGCCAGAGACATATTTAAAAAAAATGTAATTTTAAATATATATTTTACTTATATCATATATGTATTTGATAATCTATCGATTTGAGGTCGACTTCCAAATTAAAATATTTCTTTTTAGTTATTAATAGAGGTCGAGGCACCAATAGCTGATTGTTGGAACTATCGGCTATCGGCTATGAGCAAAAATACATACTGATAGTTTTTCCAGGTTCTGTTCCACTGTTGTTATGACAGCGGCCTCTAGAGGCTGTTAGTTTTTACACGTGAGACACACTATATATTATATTATATATAGCAACTCTGGGTGTCCGTGGGAAGACGTGAAAGGAGGTGTCTTTCAATGTACCTGGAATGGAACCAGTCCCTTTTTAGACTTTAAAAGATAAACTTACCCAAACACAGCCGTGTCCCACCGCCGGGACGTCTGCTGTGCTCTCGCTGTTAACTAAGGGTTCTGGGTTATGGACTGCACACTCCACCTGACAAATCAGACCATGTATCTATTATACACATGTATCCAGTATGTTCATACGCAGTTAAGCAACACGTTGTGCCATTAGTGAATCTAATCCACATTGAGATGGTGTGATGAAGCCACGCTACCAATACCACACAGATTTCCTACAACACACTGTCCTGAAGTGGTTTTTAAATTTTATACCTCAGCAACCTGCCACAATTATACCGTTCTATTATTCCAATTAATGATATGGATCCTTTTATCCATTTATTATTACATGTACAAAGTCTTCATCAAAAAATACATTCAAATGCTGGTTATCTGGATCTCAGACTAAGAATATTATCAAACTAAAACTTATTTTAAGGAGAAAACAAGTCTTCAAACCGCTCAATGAAGTTTGAAGATTGCTAGAGACTCAACTGATTAGACATCAAGTGAAAGTTAGGGGATCAGTGGAGTGGAGGGATCGGTAGAGGAGTGGTAGAGGAGGAGCGATCAGTGGTAAAGTGGTAGAGGATGGAGGGATAAGTAGAGGAGTCGTAGAGGAGAAGGGATCAGTGGAGGAGTGGTAGAGGATGGAGGGATCAGTAGAAAAGTCTTAGAGGAGGAGGGATCAATGGAGGAGTGTAGAGGATGGAGGGATCAGTAGAAAAGTCATAGAGGATGAGGGATCAGTGGAGGAGTGGTAGAGGATGGAGGGATCAGTAGAAAAGTCATAGAGGAGGAGGGATCAGTGGAGTAGTGGTAGAGGACGGTGGGATCAGTAGAGGAGTCATAAAGGAGGAGGAGGGATCAGTGTAGAAGTGGTAGAGGATGGAGGGATAAGGAGAGGAGTCATAGAGGAGGAGTGGTAGAGGATGAAGGGATAAGTAGAGGAGTCATAGAGGAGGAGGGATCAGTGGAGAAGTGGTAGAGGATGGAAGGATCAGAAAAGAAGTGGTAGAAAAGGAGGGATCAGTGGAGAAGTGGTAGAGGATGAAGGGATCAGTGGAGGAGTCGTAGAGAAGGAGGGATCAGTGGAGGAGTGGTAGAGGATGGAGGGATCAGTAGAGGAGTCCAAGAGGAGAAGGGATCAGTGGAGAAGTGGTAGGGGATGGGTGGAATAAGTAGAAAAGTCGTAGAGGAAGAGGGTTTAGTGGAGGAGTGGTAGAGGATAGAAGGATCTATCATGTGACTAAGAACACATCGGAGACTCCTTCCATAGATGTTAAAAACAAACATCATTCATCAATACCTTCTGACCAATCAGAATCCAGAAGTAAGCAGCACAAGCTCACCTTAAACTCCTGCAGTCTGGACATGACCACAGGCATGTGCTTCAGCAGCAGTGGGTGTTTCTGCTTCTTAATCTGATTCCCATCATCATCTGCAATAAACCAGCCCTGGATATTGTTCTCCTCTGTCACACACACACACACACACACACACACACACACACACACACACACGCACACACACGCACACACACGCACACACACGCACACACAAGTTAGGTCATTTCAGAAAATTGCTAGCATGTTAATTTTTATTGTTTTAATTTGGGTGCATGAACAGTATGGCCTAATTTTGTCTTAAAAACAAAAAATGTTTTTCTTCTTCTTCTTCTTCTTCTTTCGGCTGCTTCCATTAGGGTGCGCCACATCGGATCATTTGTCTCCATACCCCCCCTGTCCTGTACATCTGGTCTTCCTCCTTCCTGGTGTCTCCATCCGCATTCTCCTACTGATATACCCCATGTCCCTCCTCTGAACATGTCCAAACCATCTTAATCCCTCACCTTGTCTCCAAAACGTCCTACATGCACTGTCCTTCTAATAAACTCATTTCTAATCTTGTCCATCGTCGACACTCATAGTGAACATCTCAACATCTTCAGCTCTGCTACCTCCAGCTCCACCTCCTGTCTTTTACTCAATGCCACTGTCTCTAATCCATACAACATCTCAGGTCTCACCACAGTCTAAACTGAATGTTGCTCGCTTTAGGCTTCATTAGGCAAAGGAAGTCAGAGCAAGTCTTCTTCTTACACTGTTTTAAAAAAAAACAACATCTAAATGTTCTACTAGATTGTCTTGTGATCTCTGAATATGTTGCTCAAGTTTGTATTATATTATTTATCATAGGTGCAAACAGCTCCAGAGTGGACATTGACTTCCAAGTTAGAATTAGATATTTTGCACAGTGATATAATTTATATTATATTTTTCTCTTGCTAAAAAAACGAACGTAACCCACATAGAGTAGCTAGTTTCAGTTCCAGTAACTACTGGGTCGATGGTTTTTATTCTAACTAAAGACGCTGCAGTTCCTCATTTGTAACAGGTTCTGTTTGTACTGACCGGAAAGTCACTGTGCATAGCGTGAGGTTGAGCATCAAAGCTCTAGAATTACATCATTACTAAATGAGTAACACATCATCAGATATCTCTCCTGTCTTTCTACACAACACCATTGTCCAGCAGCATGAGCAGGGATGTGGACACGGCGCAGCTGTGTGTTTTAAATGCTTAAAACAAAGACAGGAAGTCAAAGAAAGAGAAGCCGGAGAGAGACTCGTACCGAGAGCCAGCTTGGCCATCTGGAGGCTGCTGATCCAGGCCTGCTTGATGGATGGACTCATGGTGTTGAAGACTGCGGCGAAGAACGTGGGCCTGCCCGATCTGCATCAAACAACGAGAAGAGGCTTTACTCAGTGAAAGAACGTAAAGAATGGTCATTGATATTAAGATCTTTTGAGGATGACCTTCAACATGGACAGCATGGAGACTACTGTATTGTCACCCCTGTTTTGATTAGTCCACACTGTTTCCTAATTAATTCTCACATTGATTAATTTTGCTATATTATGATCCCTAAATCCTACTTTCAATTAAAAGATGCAGGCTGTTTGTTGGTACCTTCAATAAAAACTACAGTAGGAGGCAGAGCTTCTCTTACAAATCCCCACAGTTAAAGAACAGCCGTCTGAAGTGTTCGAGACGAGTCACGGTCTCAACGTTCAGGTTAAAAACATATTTATTTAGTTAAGCTTTCTGTCATTGGGTTTTTCTGAAGTAAAGGAGCAGATAAAGAAGCTGTGTTTAACCATATCGGATGCTGCTTCTGTGATATTTGACGGTTTTACTGGTTCTTCAGATTTATTAAAATTCTCCAATAATTCATCTCATATATTCATTTATTTGTTTGTTTGTTTTGTCATTGAAAAAGCTTTTTTTTAAATCCAGGTTAAAGCACTATGACTGCTAGTAAAGTTTCTTCCCCAGATCATCTCAGGGACTTTTACCATCACCACCAGTGTATCTCCTAAACCTGATGCTTTGTGATAATGACTATTACATTGCTATTTATGTTACGTATCCAGATTTATCTGATTTATACAACTGAGCAGTTAGGGGGTCTTTCTCAGGGGCCCAGCCCTGGTAGTTTGGTGATCCTGTGATTTGAACTCGCGACCTTCTACTCCAGTGTGTTAACCACTGAGCTACCACTGCCGAATAAAAAACCAAAAACTGTAGTTCTGTTCTGGCCACGGGAAGAGAAGAGAAGAGAAGAGAAGAGAAGAGAAGAGAAGAGAAGAGAAGAGAAGAGAAGAGAAGAGAAAACACCTTTCCTGTTTTTCTGCCATCCAGCAGGACATTATGTAATACCTCAGGGAGAGAGTGGGACACCTGATCTACTTCCTGTTAGGCCCAACAATATCCATTATCCCAAGAGAGAGAGAGAGAGAGAGAGAGAGAGAGAGAGAAAGAGAGAGAGGGAGGGAGGGAGAGAAAATGTGAGAAACAGGGGAAAGGAAAAAAGAGAGGGACAGATAGAGAGGGAGATAGTGAGACAGGGAGACAGTGAAAGGGACAGAAAGAAAATGAGATAGGGAGAGATAGAGATGGAAAGAGGGAGAGAGTGAGACAGGAGGGAGAGAAAAAGGGGTTTGATAGCAAGAGGCAGATAGAGGCAGGGAATACAGGGTTAAATGTAAGAGAGAGAGAGAGAGAGAGCGAGAGAGAGAGAGAGAGAGAGAGAGAGAGAGAGAGAGAGAGAGAGAGAGAAAGAAACTCTCACTCACTCACACACACACACACACACACACACACACACACAATCTCAGTGTGGATTAAGTGTACCAAGCATGAACCCAAAATTAACTGAATGGTGTGTGCTCTATCAAGAGTGTGTGTGTGTGTGTGTGTGTGTGTGTGTGTGTGTGTGTGTGTGTGTACTTGTCTTGTTTTCCAGGTAATTGCAGTTGGATGCGGCAGCGATCAGCAGCTCTAATCTCCTCCTCTTTCTTAAGGATGAGGTGCTGAAGACCCGAGATCCAGTCCTGAGCTACTGTCCCATTTACATTCTACACACACACACACACACACACACAAAACTATAAAACAGGAACTAGTTTAACCATAACCACCTATAAGATGAATAAAACACTTCAGAACATGCGGACAGAACCGATACTATAACACATGTCATAGTGTTCAATTCATGTCCACCTGTGGACTTTAATATACACTTCATGTCCACTTGGGGACTTCATGTACACGTTTGGTTGATTCCATATTTATAAAGCAGACACGCAGGGTAGTGGATCTCTGACCTGGTAGTTGCCCTTGAGGCTGCTGATCATGGTGGAGATTTGATTGACGAGCCCGAGGTCATGGATGAGGTTCTGCAGGTCCTGATAAAGCTGTCCCGGACCCACGTACAACTTATCTGTCAGAGAGAGACACACAGAATTAAAGGTGCAGTCTGTAACTTTAGCATGATCATAATAAGTCTGGATAAAAGAATGTTTCTGGGATTTGAAAGTTAGAATACTTTGTTTGAAAATGAACAGCATAAAAGATTAAAGGGATTATAAGTGAACATCAAAGAGAACATTAAGGGAGACCATAATGAGGAAGAGTGCACTATAGGAGACTATAATGAGGAACAGTATACTGTAGGAGGCTATAGTGAGGAACAGTACACTATAGGAGGCTATAATGAGAAACAGTACACTATAGGAGGCTATAATGAGGGACAGTACACTATAGGATGCTATAATAAGGAACAGTAAACTGCAGTAGGCTATAATGAGGAACAGTACACTATATGAGGCTAATATGAGGAACAGTGCACTATATGAGACTATAATTAGGGAACAGTACACTATAGGGGACTATAATGAGGAACAGTACACTATAGGAGGCTATAATGAGGAACAGTACACTATAGGAGGCTATAATGAGAGAAAGTACACTATAGGAGGCTATAATGAGGAACAGTACACTATATGAGGCTATTATGAGGAACAGTACACTATAGGAGACTATAATGAGGAACAGTACACTATAGGAGGCTATAATGAGGAACAGCACACTATAGGAGGCTATAATGAGGAACAGTACACTATATGAGGCTATAATGAGGAACAGTACACTATAGGAGGCTATAATGAGGAACAGTACACTATTTGAGGCTATTATGAGGAACAGTACACTATAGGAGACTATAATCTATTTGTCCTTGTAAGTCCTAATGTGTATGTGCGGGCATTATGAAGACAACTGGTCTGAAGAAACTACTCTACAGTATAAATCTGACTTTGCCACTGTGTGTGTGTGTGTGAGTGTGAGTGTGTGTGTGTGTGTGTGTGTGTGTGTGTGTGTGTGTGTGTGCTATTTAAAGGTGTCTACATAGCATTTGTCCTTGTTTTCTAAATCAATAGCTCTGTGTTGCATACAGACTGTAACTTATTATGCTAGCTGTAGTGCTAGTTTAATGTCTGTGTGTGTGTGTGTGTGTGTGTGTGTGTGTGTGTGTGTGTGTGTGCAAATGACAAATATAAATGGAAAAAATGATCAATCTCTCTCTATCAATCTCCATTTGTCTCTCTTTCTCTCTCTCTCTCTCTCTCTCTCTCTCTCTCTCTCTCTCTGTCATTCTATTCTCCTTTTTGTGCTTGCTTTGGCTTTACTTTGAAGACTGAGAGGAATGAAGGGATACAAAGGGACAGAAGGAGGAATTTGGCAGAGGAATGAAAGTCGGATCTCTTTCCAGACCTGCTTCAGTTTAAGACTCGGATCACAAAGCCTGTGTGTTTGTTTAGAACTCAGAGATCAGCCTCTGTTATAACTGTAGTGTAGGTCTGTGTGTAGGAGGAGAACGCATTATTAATATCTGACTCACACTCTCACACTGAACTGACTCACGCTGCACTGACTTTGAACTGACTCACATTCACACTCTGTACTGACTCTGTACATACTCACACAATTGACTCAGTACAGTCAGTACAGTGTGAGAGTCAGTACAGTGTGAGAGTCAGTACAGAATCAGTACAGTGTGCGAGTCAGTACAGAGTCAGTACAGTGTGAGAACCAGTACAGTGTGGGATTCAGTACAGAGTCGGTACAGTGTGAGAGTCAGTACAGAGTCAGTACAGAGTCAGTACAGTATAAGGGTCAGTACAGAGTCAGTACAGTGTGAGAATCAGTACAGTGTGAGAATCAGTGCAGTGCGAGAATCAGTACAGTGTGAGAGTCAGTACAGAGTCAGTACAGTGTGAGAGTCAGTACAGTGTGAGAATCAGTACAGTGTGAGAGTCAGTACAGAGTCAGTACAGTGTAAGAGTCAGTACAGAGTCAGTACAGTGTAAGAGTCAGTACAGAGTCAGTACAGTATAAGGGTCAGTACAGAGTAAGTACAGTGTGAGAATAAACAGTGTGAGAGTCAGTACAGAGTCAGTACAGTGTGAGAGTCAGTAAAAAGTCAGAGTCAGTACAGAGTCAGTACAGTGTGAGAGTCAGTACAGAGTCAGAACAGTGTAAGAGTCAGTACAGAGTCAGTATAGTATGAAAGTTAGTACAGAGTCAGTACAGTGTGAGAATCAGTACAGTGTGAGAGTCAGTACAGAGTCAGAGTCAGTACAGAGTCAGTACAGTGTGAGAGTCAGTACAGAGTCAGTACAGTGTGAGAATCAGCACAGTGTGAGAGTCAGTACAGAGTCAGTACAGTGTGAGAGTCAGTACAGAGTCAGTACAGTATAAGGGTCAGTACAGAGTAAGTACAGTGTGAGAATAAATACAGTGTGAGAGTCAGTACAGAGTCAGTACAGTGTGAGGGTCAGTTCAGAGCCAGTACAGTGTGAGAATCAGTACAGTGGGAGAGTCAGTACAGAGTCAGTACTGTGTGAGAATCAGTACAGTGTGAGAGTCAGTACAGTGTAAAGGTCAGTACAGAGTCAGTACAGTGTAAGAGTCAGTAGAGTATAAGGGTCAGTACAGAGTAAGTACAGTGTGAGAATAAATACAGTGTGAGAGTCAGTACAAAGTCAGAGTCAGTACAGAGTCAGTACAGTGTGAGTCAGTACAGAGTCAGAACAGTGTGAGAGTCAGTACAGAGTCAGTACAGTATGAAAGTTAGTACAGAGTCAGTACAGTGTGAGAATCAGTACAGTGTGAGAGTCAGTGTCAGTACAGAGTCAGTACAGTGTGAGAGTCAGTACAGAGTCAGTACAGTGTGAGAATCAGCACAGTGTGAGAGTCAGTACAGAGTCAGTACAGTGTGAGAGTCAGTACAGAGTAAGTACAGTGTGAGAATAAATACAGTGTGAGAGTCAGTACAGAGTCAGTACAGTGTGAGGGTCAGTTCAGAGTCAGTACAGTGTGAGAATCAGTACAGTGGGAGAGTCAGTACAGAGTCAGTACAGTGTGAGAATAAATGCAGTGTGAGAGTCAGTGCAAAGTCAGTACAGTGTGAGGGTCAGTTCAGAGTCAGTACAGTGTGAGAATCAGTACAGTGGGAGAGTCAGTACAGAGTCAGTACAGTGTGAGAGTCAGAGTTCATTTATAAATGTAGAGCACCTTTTACAATGAGCATTGTCTAAAAGCAGATTTACACAGATAATAAAGACAATCACAGAGTGAATATGAGGTTGTATAGAAGATATTGTTGTAAGTTTACAGTCTATAGGTTTGTTCTTTATAATTGTTTATTCCTGTCAGAACGATACATTTCTGACTCTAGTACTGACTCTCTAGTACTGCCTTTTTGGGTCTATCTTTCTCCTGGCTTTCTCCCCTCTCTGTTTCTGCTTTTATATCTTTCTTCTTCTCTCCTGCTCACCGCATTTCCCCTCCCACCTTCTCTCTCTTCTCACTTTCTCTTCTTTATCACTCCATCTTTCCCTGCCTGTATTCCTCATCTCGCACTCCATTCTGAACTTAAAACAAAATCGCATACGAGTCTAATGGTTAGGTGTCCACAAACTTTTGGCGATACAGTGAATTAAAGGTCAGTGTGTCACTAAATTCAATCCTTCATGCAGAAGAAACAGACATAGTCACACGTCTAACATTTCGATTTGAGGGAGTCAGATGATTCAATTCCGCAGCTGGAGAAGGAATGTGAACAGACGCTTAGGCCAGGAGACAGTCAAGGAAAAATACTGAGAGCAACGAGGATGAGAGACTTTATAGAATCCAGACAGTGAAAAAAGGCCCCAGAGAGAAGCTGGTCTGAAGCTGAGGACAGATGTGTACGACTCCTACATAGCAGTGTGTGGAGTGTGTGTGGAGTGTGTGGAGTGTGTGAGGAGTGTGTGGAATGTGTGAGAAGTGTGTGTGGAGTGTGTGAGGAGTATGTCAGGAGTGTGTGGAGTGTGTGAGGAGGGTGTGAAGTGTTTGAGGAGTGTGTGTGGAGTGTGTTAGGAGTGTGTGAGGACTGTGTGAGAAGTGTGTGCGGAGTGTGTTAGATGTGAAGTGTATAAGGAGTGTGTCTGGAGTGTGTGTGGAGTGTGTGAGGAGTGTGTGAGAAGTGTGTGAGAAGTGTGTGAGGTGTATGAGGAGTGTGTTAGATGTATGTCTGGAGTGTGTGTGGAGTGTGTGAGGAGTGTGTGAGAAGTGTGTGAGGTGTATGAGAAGTGTGTGAGGTGTATGAGAAGTGTGTTAGATGTGTGTCTGGAGTGTGTGTGAGGAGTCTGTGTGAGGAGTGTGTGTGAGGAGTGTGTGGAGTGGTTGCTGTATTCGACCCAATAAACATCATAAAGGCTTCTATTGCAGAATAAGACGTCCACACTGAGAGTGATGTCCCTCAGGAAGAGTAAACGGGACTCATGGACCTGTGATTGTTCTACAGCGTGTCACTGAGTGTTTTTGGTGTTTGGGAAACATGTGCATGTTCCTTTACACACTCTCAGCATCCGAACACTTTGTTTCTCCAAACGTTCAGCTGAAATATTTTGCGGTGCTTCTGGTGAAACTCACCAAACGTTCTTCTATTAGAGACAAAAAATGTCCTATTTGGACTCCACTGAACTTTTCTCCACTCGTTCACTGTCACATTCTTCTGTGTTTTTGGATTTTAATGAGTTTGTTGTATGGAAACAAAAGAAACATGTTCGTGCCTCTCAAAAACCATAAAACTTTGATGTTTCCACACTTTTTAAATGCTCTGTAGACCAGATCAGAGCGGAGATCCAAATCCGGATGATTTGTTCTGGTTGCTGATGTGATGTGGATTTCAGAAGAACAATCTGATTCTCATTTCCGTTCTGAGCCGAACTGAGCGTTTAAATCTGAGACCAAGAATCCAATCTTCCTGATTCCCTTCTACAGATCAGCCCTGATATCTTTATTATCTCTCTCTCTCTCTCTCTCTCTCTCTCTCTTTCACTCTCTCTTTCTCTTTCTCTCACTCTCTCTCTCTCTCTCTCTGTCTCGCTCTCTTTCTCTTACTCTCTCTCTCTCTCACCCCCCCCTCCCTCTGTCTCTTTCTCCCTCTCTCTCTCTGTCTCTCTCTCTGTCTCTCTTTCTCTCTCTCAATCACTTTCTCTCCCTCTCTCTCTCTCTCTCTTTCTCTCTCTCTCTCACACACCCTCTCTCTCTATCTATTGCCTTTTCATTCTCTCTCTGCCTCTATCTCTCTATCTCTGTCTCTTTGAAACTTGTTCTCTTTCTTCTCATCTCTCACTCTTCTATATCTCTCCATCTCTCACTTTCCCCTCTCTCTATTTCTCTTCCTCTCTGTTACCCTCTCACTCTCTTAGTCACTCTTTATTTTTTCGTGTTTTCACTCTCTCTCTCCCCTTAACTCTCTCTGACGCCCTTTCACTCTCTATCTCTCTCTATCTTTCTCTCTTTTGTCCTCATCTCTCTCACCTTGTCCCCTCCCTCTCTCTCTCTCTCTCTCTCTCTCTCTCTCTCTCTCTCTCTCTGTTGCATTCTAAACACTCTTGTTCTTTACACCACTTTATCTCTGTCTGTTACTTTCTCTCTTCTCTCCCTCTTTCCTTGTTTACATGATGACCATTTTGTATGAAAAATTTATCAGAATAGAATAAATAAATGTTATGAATAAATAAAATAGGAACATTTACAAAACTCTCTTCCTCTCTCTCTCTCTCTCTCCCTGGGTCTCTGTTCCTGCTCCATCTCTCTTCCCATATGTCTGCTGATCTCTGACTTCATGACCTACTTGGCTTGGCATTGATGACCACCTTCTCGCCAGAGTGAGGGGCGGGGAAAGGGGCGGAGTCTCTTATCTCCTCCGAGGAACCAAACTCGACCGGGTCCACCAGGCTAAGAGGAACGCTCCACTTCAGCAGGAAACGCTGGCCTGAAGGAACAGCGGCACCTCCACTGTCCTGAGAAGATCTGGAGGGAAAAAAGAAAGGGGAAGAAAAGCCATGTGGGTCAATAGATAAAAAAATGAAGAAAGAAAAAATCATGCTACCTTTACTTCATTCATGAATTTACTCTTCAAGTCAGGAACTTCTGAGAGTGTGTGGAGAGAAGGTTCTCTCACTGTGTGTGTGTAACTAAAGCGAACTCTCTCTTTAGAAAGGTGTGATCTGAAGGAGAATGGAGCCCTGACCTGCAACCATTATTCACATAAAGTTCTCAAACAGCACTGTGCTAAATTTCATACTGAAGTGAGAACTTTTCATTGAGAAGAAATCTTAGTTATAGTGGTGCTTGAACCCCCGACCTTCTGAGGAGTAACCCAGAGCTCTAACCACTGAGCTACCATTCCCCAACAAAACAACACTAAGGCAGGGCAAGACAGAGTCAAAACCAAGACCAGAGTGTGTCGAGATTAAGACATGATATCACAGGAGAAAGAGGGTGGTCTCGTTCTTGTCTCAGTCTCAACCCCTTAAAGTCTTGGTTTTGTATTGTCTCGTCTCCATCTCAACCTTTCAAAGTCTTGGTTTTGTCTTGGTCTTGTCTCAGTCTAAACCCCTTAAAGTCTTGGTTTTGTCTTGTCTTGTCACCGTCTCAACCCTTCAAAGTCTTGGTTTTGTCTTGGTCTTGTCTCACACTAAACCCTCAAAGTCTTGGTTTTGTCTTGGTCTTGTCTCCGTCTCAAGCTTTCAAAGTCTTGGTTTTGTCTTGTCTTGTCTCCGTCTCAACCTGTCAAAGTCTTGGTTTTGTCTTGGTCTTGTCTCAGTCTAAACCCCTTAAAGTCTTGGTTTTGTCTTGTCTTGTCGCCGTCTCAACCCTTCAAAGTCTTGGTTTTGTCTTGGTCTTGTCTCACACTAAACCCTCAAAAACTTGGTTTTGTCTTGGTCTTGTCTCCGTCTCAACCCTTTAAAGTCTTGGTTTTGTCTTGTCTTGTCTACGTCTCAACTCTTCAAAGTCTTGGTTTTGTCTTGGTCTTGTCTCCGTCTCAACCCTTTAAAGTCTTGGTTTTGTCTTGGTCTTGTCTCCGTCTCAACTCTTCAAAGTCTTGGTTTTGTCTTGGTCTTGTCTCCGTCTCAACCTTTTAAAGTCTTGGTTTTGTCTTGGTCTTGTCTCCGTCTCAACCCTTTAAAGTCTTGGTTTTGTCTTGGTCTTGTCTCCGTCTCAACCTTTCAAAGTCTTGGTTTTGTCTTGTCTTGTCTCCGTCTCAACCCTTCAAAGTCTTGGTTTTGTCTTGGTCTTGTCTCCGTCTCAACCTTTCAAAGTCTTGGTTTTGTCTTGTCTTGTCTCCGTCTCAACCCTTCAA
>MU551610.1:6825642-6840642 GCA_024362625.1 Silurus asotus | reverse complement strand
AGTTTTTCCTTCCCAAAATCGCCCAAGATTTTATCACCAGGAAAAAATACACATCAATTACTTTCATTCTTAAATTCTGTAAAGCTGCTTTGAGACAATGCCCATTGTGAAAAGCGCTATAGAAATAAACTTAAAATTGAACTACCATCCTCTACACCCCATCTACCAATTACCAACTCCCAACACCTGAACTACCAACTTCTTCACCCCAACTACTAATTACAAACTCCCACACCCTAACTATCAACTCCTACACCACAACTACAAATTTCTATGCATCAACTACCAATTACCAACTTATACACCCCAACTACCAATTACCAACTTATACACCCCAACTACCAATTTCTATGCCCCAACTACAAATTACTAACTTCTAAGCTCCAACTAACAACTCCTACGCCCCAACTACAAACCTCTACAACTCATCTACCAATTACCAACTCCCACACCACAACTACAACTTCAACACCCCAACTACCAATTACTTACTCCTACACCCCAACTAACAACATCTACGCCCCAACTACAAATGATCAAGTACTATGCAACAAATACCAATTATCAACTTCTACAAATACTAATTATCACCTTCCACACCCCAACTACCAACCTCTACAACCCATCTACCAATTACCAACTTCCATACCCCAACTGCCAACCTCTACACAACTTGCAACTACCAAATTCTACACCTCAACTTCTACACCACAACTTGCAACTCCATACCACAACTCGCAACTACAAACTTCTACACCCTAACTCACAACTTCTACACCACAACTCGCAACTACTTACTTCTACAACCCAGCGCCTAACTTCTGCACTACAACTCACAACTACCAACTTTTGCAAACCAACTACCAACTTTTAACCCCTAATACCAACTGTCACACCCCCAATTGACAAACATCTTAATTCCCAACACCCCAATTTCCAACTTTATACCCTGTCTACCTAAACCCTAACTACAATCCTGACTCCTACACATTGACTCCTGGCTGCTACACACAGACACTAAAGTTACGAAAATGGATTTGGAAAGTGCTGGAGAAATCACAACACAACACAACACAACACAACACAACACAACATGTGCTTGCAGCTCAATGACACATTTAAGACATGCAAAACATAAATTAGAAGCACCAACAAAGACCACACACACACACCCACACGTAAAGTTTCCATCCACCTGTTTTTAACTTTTTCCCTATAAAATCCCCTTGAACACAAAGTGAATAATGATTTTAGGTAAATAAATATTGTTTTATATAAGAACGCTTAAGATTCATTAGAGAGCCCACGATCCTGCCTGAAGAACCAGGACACCAACAAATGTGATGAAGCTGGGTGAGCTAGTGTAGCTAACGTTCTGGGTGAGCTAGTGAAGCTAGCCTTTTGGGTGAGCTAGTGAAGCTAGCTTTCTGGGTGAGCTAGTTAAGCTAGACTTTTGGGTGAGCTAGTAAAGCTAGCTTTCTGGGTGAGCTAGTGAAGCTAGCCTTTTGGGTGAGCTAGTGAAGCTAGCTTTCTGGGTGAGCTAGTGAAGCTAGCCTTTTGGGTGAGCTAGTCAAGCTAGCTTTCTGGGTGAGCTAGTGAAGCTAGCCTTTTGGGTGAGCTAGTGAAGCTAGCGTTCTGGGTAAACTAGTGAAGCTAGTGTTCTGGGTAAGCTAGTGCAGCTAGTGTTCTGGTTGAGCTAGTAAAGCTCTAGTTCTTGGTTAGCTAGTGAAGCTTTCTATGCAGGCTTTATAATATTTGTTAGATCCAATTAAAGAAAAATGCAAGATCCTGATAAAAAATTACAGAAGACGAAACTCAACTAGTAAATTCTGCACAACATTTGGATGGAAACGTAGCTATAGAGACACCAACGCTAGCATGCTAGCACAGCGGCGACGGATGGATGTGAGATAGACGAGAGACGTGAGACAAGATAGATCCACTACCACCTGCAGGATGTTAGACAGGATGAGGAAAAGGATGGATGGATGGATGGATGTACAGAAGGATGTACAGACTATTTTTTTGTTTGTTTTTTACCTTCTGCTCATGTTTGTGTCTGAGCTGCTGCAGCTCGACCGTGCCCACCGCATTCGCCATGAGATCTTTCACCTTTCGCTCATAGTGCTCTTTCAAGCGTGTCAGATCTTGAGAGAGCTGAGTAGAGAGCAGCACATTCGAGGCATTACTTTAACATGCACACGCACACACAATCCACTTTCTGTCAGAATATTAATATGAGGAAAATATATTAATATTCCTTTCAGTTTCTCTCTCTGTAGGTCACGAAAACGTAACATATACTAACGTTCCTACAACGCTGCTGCAACGTTCTGTGCCATAAACGAGTCAACACCGATATATATTTCAAGTTAGAACAAAGACCTTCCATTATTTACGTCTACATGCTCGAATGCTAACCTTTAAACCCTTAGCTATCCGCTAGCTTATACTCAATGTTTCCTAGTTGCCTAGCAACAACGCATTTCCGACTGTGTATTTAAAAAAAATGCCAAAAGCATAAATTTCAGTGTTTTATTTCAACACAGCGAAAGAGACGCTTTTACGGTCTGTTACTGTAAAGGGGAAATCATACAGACTTTCCGCCTCTCTCTCTCTCTCTCTCTCTCTCTCTCTCTCACTGTCTGTCTGTCTATTTCTCACTATTCATTGCTGTCTGTCTGTCTGTCTATCTCTCACTATTCATTGCTATCTCTCTCTCTCTCTCTCTCTCTCTCTCTCTCTCTCATGATCCCTCCTTCCCTCCTTCTTTGTTTGTTGGTCTTGCAATTTCTGTCTCTCTATTCCTTTGTGTCTGTCTATTCCCTACTTTCCTTGCTGTCTCTCTCTCTCTCTCTCACCTCTCTCTCTCTCTGTCTATCACTATCCCTCTGTCTATCTCTTATTAATCTTTTGTCTACCCCTCCCGCACTCTGGCTTTCTGTCTCTTTTTTCACCCTCTCTTCCTCTGTCGTACACTCTCTCTCTCCCTCTCTTTCTCTCCCTCTCTTCCTCTATCTTTCCCCTATATCTCTCTCTCTCTTCCTCTATATATAAATAATAGATGCTGTAGATTAACATAAACAATGCTGTAATAGTTTCAAAATCGGTAGGATTTTCTAGCAATTGTGTACATTACCATAAATAATGGATTTTGGTGATCACACACTGTTTGAGGTGTGTGTGTGTGTGTGTGTGTGTGTGTGTGTGTGTGTGTGTGTGTGTGTGTGTGTGTGTTTTTACATGTGTTTTGGTGCCGGGTGTGTGTCGGCGGATGAAGGCGTTAGGGAGGAGGCCGTTCTCTCCGTGCCCGCTCTCTCCATCGCTCTCCTCGTCGTAGCTCTCGAACTCGCTGGAGCTCCATCCGTTTTCCACGGAGCTGCTGCCTCCCTCCTCACCCAGTTCCACGTCATCATAGATCATCTCATCCACGTCTGCTCACACACACACACACACACACACACACACACACACACACACACTCAGCATATGCGTAACAGTCTTTAGTGCAGTTTCTGAGGAAATGAAAGTGAATATGAAGAGTATTAGTATACCGAATTAGAATATTTTACACTGTCAGGGAATAATAAACACACACACACACACACACACACTCACACACACACACACACACACACACACACACACACACACACACACACTTAGTCTCACACACACCCACACAGTCCCACACACATATACTCACTCTCACTCTTACACACACACACACACTCACTCTCACACACACCAACACAGTCCCACACTCACTCTCACTCTCACACAGCTCACACACACAGTCCCACACACATACCCACTCTCACACACACCCACACAGTCACCCCCGACCCCCCCCCCCCCCACACACCAACACAGTCCCACACTCCACACACACACACACACACACACACACACAGTCCCACACACATACCTACTCTCTCACATATGTTTTAATTGTACAATTTTAACAGTTTGATATATTCAGTACTTTATGAGCTTGAATTGTACAATGTGGACAGTCTTTAGGTCATCGTTTTTCAGGTTAAAGACCACTTAGGCAATAGAGACACGGGGCAGAGCCCCCTCTGAAACATGGCTCCTCTGAAACATGGCCACTGATATTAACAAAAAACAATTATATTAAGCTATTTATATTACAGTGAGGAAAATAAGTATTTGAACACCCTGCTATTTTGCAAGTTCTCCCACTTAGAAATCATGGAGGGTCTGAAATTGTCATCGTAGGTGCATGTCCACTGTGAGAGAGATAATCTAAAAAAAAATATCCAAAAATCACAATATATGCTTTTTTAACTATTTATTTTAACTATTTATATAATCAGAACTGTGGCGAATCACTGTCTGTATCGTTTCATATATTTTATAATCCTTCAAAAAGATTTATGCATCATAACAAACATATTTTGCAATTATAATCACAATTTATTAAAGTTGTTCAAAGTTGTCTTTGCAGATTTGCAGTTTTACACATTTTCCTTTGACTATCAGGGGAAAAATTATACCTTCACATAAACATAATATAAATATAATATTTTTACAATGTAATATTTTATTTAAATTTTTTTTTACCTATGTTTATTTTTAATTAATTTTTTTTATTTGTGATTCAACCCATGGTCTAGACATTATTTTTTTTCCAGACAGTACTTTTAGAGTTTAAATTGTACAGTTCAGACAGTTCAGTATTTATGAGTTTAGATTTGATGTTTCAGTACTTTTAATGTTTAGTTTGAATTGAACAGATCAAAGAGTTCTGTATTTAAGTTTAAATTTGATCATTTGGACTGTTCAGTACTTGAGAGTCTCAATTGAAAGGTTTGGACAACTTAGTACTTTATAAGTTTGAAAGAATCATTTTTTATTTGTCAGTTATACACTAAGCACAGCCAAATGCGATTCTTTACGTGTCTCAGCTTTTCGAGGCAGACAGACTCAAGTGCCTCGCTCAAGGGCCCAACGGTATCAGCTTGGAGGTGATGGGGCTTGAACCCCAGACCTTCTTGTCAGTCAACCAGAGTCTCAACTCTAAACCACCAGTGCTTCAAACTGCACAGTTCAGTAGTGTATGAGTTTAGGAGTTGAATATTTCAGCACTGAGTTTAAGAGTCTGCTTGTGTTTGGTAGATTCGTGTAGACTCGTTTAATCTGCAGCGCTTTGAGTTTATGTTCTAGCAGAATGAAGTAGATAGAAGTAGCTTGGCTTCAGTAGTAGCTTCAGTAACTTGGCTTTGACTGCATTAGGAATCTTTTCTACCAACGGTGAAGTGAATTCATTCCGACTCTAAACGTGTAAAAAAAAAAAAAAAAACGCCAGAGAAGCAGAAACCAGGGAGCAGTGCAGCGAAATGCAGAAGTAAAAGAGAAAAGACTGATAGACAGACTCGAGAAAGAGAGAGACGGGGGTGGGGGTGGGGGGGTTTGTAATAAAGCAGGAACACAAACACACTCTGACCTGTAGTGGATCCTGAATTCTCTCTTGGAACGTCGTCATAAATAACTTCATCTGGATCTGGAATGTAAACGCAAAAACACATACGCATATGTTCTAAATCCTCATATCTGTACTGTGTGTGTGTGTGTGTGTGTGTGTGTGTGTGTGTGTGTGGATGTGTATGGGTGTGTGTGTAAGCAGTCAGACTTGAGCGGATGCGGCTGCTTTGAAGGAAAGTCCTGTCGGATGACAACTTCCTTTGCAGAAGAGGAAGGAAATCTTCTGGCTCTGGGAATCTACTGCACGATCTACTGTTTATGTTTCACCATTCAGGACCAGCAAACAAAAAAACAGCTAAAAACCCCTCAGGTTTCTCCAAGTGTTACTATTCCGAGCTTTAAAAAGGAACTGCTTGATAAAATGAGGCACAAAACCATGAAATGAGATGTTTCCCCATTTCAGGCTGAAAGAATAAACAAGCTCTTACTCTCCATCCAGGCCGTGTTAGCAGGGTCCGCAGCCCACTTAGCCAAAGCGTCTTCCTCCCTTATGGCTGGATATTCTTCTGTGAAGACCCTGTAGATGAGACCCAGGTTTGATTATTACTCATCACACACTGAGGGATTCTCATCAACTCTACACTCAAACACAGCCTGTCTGTCTGTCTGTCTGTTTGTCTTTCTCTATCCCTGTCTGTCTATTTGTCTGTCTGTATGTCTGTCTGTCTGTCTTTCTCTATTCCTGTCTGTCTGTCTGTCTGTCTGTCTGTCTGTCTGTATCCCTGTCTGTCTGGCTTCCTCTCTATCTCCCTCTGTCTCTCTCTCTCTATCCTCCTCTGTCGGTCTGTCTGTCTTTATCTCCCTCTGTCTGTCTGCCTCTCTCTATCCCCCATCTCTTAGTCTCTCTTAATTCAATCTCCCAGTGTCTCTCCCCTTTATCCCCATTCTGTCTGCCTCTATCTTTCTCTATACCCCGTCCGTCTTTCTGTCTGTCTGTCTCTCTCTCTCTCTCTCCATTTCTGTCTGTCTGTCTGTCTCTATCAACCTCTTTATTTCTCTCTCTCTCTCTCTTGCTCGTTCTCTTTCTCTCTTTCTCTATCCTCCTCTGTCTGTCTATCTGTCTCACTTGATCCCCCTTTGTCTTTTTATCTGTCTGTCTGTCTCTCTTCTGTCTATCCCATTCTGTCTGCCTGTCTTCATCTCTGTCTCTCTCTCTCTCTCTCTCTCTCTCTCTCTCTCTCTCTCTCTATCCCCCTTTGTCTGTCTCTCTGTCTATCTGTCTCTCTCCATTCCCCTGTCTGTCTGTCTCTCTCTCTCTCTTTCACACTCTGTCTGCTGTCTCCCCCTCTATCTCTCTCTGTCTGTCTCTCTGTCACTCTCTATACCCTCGTTTGTCTGTCTGTCTCTATTCTCATCTGTCTGTCTGTATGTCTGTCTCTCTCTCTCTGTCACCCTCTGTCTGTCTGTCTGTCTGTCTGTCTGGACTGCACTGCTTTGCCTCTGACACCAGAGACTCCTTCACACAAACGTTATATAATGTCTTTACAGAAAAGTTTTTTTAACCTGAAAAGGGCTGCAGCTTTTGATTATTTCATCGATTAGTCGAGTAATCGAATAAGAAGTACTTTTTCTTTATTAAAGAGAGAGATAAAATAAAACATCTCTTATTATGAACAAATCATTTGTTTCATTTTTGCATATAAGAATATCTGTGAAAACTGAACACATTAAATTACATTATATTACATCAAAATGCAAATAAAAATACAAATCCATTTCAAATGACTTTAAAAAGGATGAATGCAGTGTTTTCTTTGTTTTAGTTTGAAATGATCCCAAACTTTGGAAACTTTCTGTCATTATCTTTAGCCTGAATCTTCTCTTCTCACTGTTATATAGATCATAACCTCAATACGTGTCCCAGGAAATGAGCTGTCGCTATAGAAACGATAACGTATCAGAACAATTGCGAAATATTAGCTGCTGGTCAAGAAACTTCACTACACTTTCCAACCAATCAGAATGCAGAATTTAACCACGCTCTTTTAATCGGCACGAATGATTAGCATGGAACCCAAGAAACACTTTTCCTCCATTTAGAAAAATTTAATGAGATAAAAAAAAGGTCAAATAAAAACAGCCACAAATGTCTTTCTAACATAATGTGATTGTGTATTTGTGTCTACAATAAATCTTATAAGAACACAAACTCAAACTTACCCATCACTAAGAGTATGCCCTGCCCCCATGATGGTCACTGCAGAGAAAAAAAGAGAATTAGCTGCTGGTCAAGAAACTTCACTACACTTTCCAACCAATCAGAATGCAGAATTTAACCACGCTCTTTTAATCGGCACGAATGATTAGCATGGAACCCAAGAAACACTTTTCCTCCATTTACAAAAATTAAATGAAAAAGAAGAAAAGGTCAAATAAAAAGTAAGAATTATTAAAAATGTATAATTTTCAGATGAAAACTAACATAATTAAAACCAGCCACAAATGTGTTTCTAACTCAATTAGTCCAAGTGATTGTGTATTTGTGTGTATGTGTGTCAGTGTTGTGCAGTCTACAATGAATCTTATAAGAACACAAACTCAACTTACCCATCACTAAGAGTATGCCCTGCCCCCATGATGCTCACTGCATAGAAAAAAAAGAGAACATTATATAAAATATGCATATATTTATTTATTTTTTAAAATAACAATCAACATATTTTATCCTCGTCAATCCTTATTCATATTAACAATATTAACGGCTGTACGATATTTCTACCACCAGGGGGCAGCATTACATATGCGTTAAGTTAGATTGGCAAACCCGTACAAGAGTTTCTGAACCAAATGTTGGATATTAGTCACGTGACGATCACATGACAAATATCCCACATGTCTGTTTATCTAGTTCACACTCCAAGTATGGCTGCAGGACGCCTAAACATCACCATCTTCTTCCTGTTATCCACTGTGGAGTGAACCAAGTGTCCGTATTCCAAACATTCCAGAGGAAGTTATAAAAGTTGCGTCCCAAACCACAACAGACATTTTTAGACGGAAGAAAAACATCCAAACGAAATCCTGTGCATCAACCCACGAGGCTCGAAAGGCCGTTCCCTCTGAACTTATCAGGAAGAGGACACGTGACTTCCCATCACACAAAATAAAAATTTCTCTGTGTGTCTGTCTCAGGAAATGAGACGTTTCTGTTTATCTGTCTCAGTGTCTCAGTGAATCAGACGTTTCTGCACGTCTGTCTCAGGGAATCAAACATTTCTGTGCGTCTGTCTCAGGGAATCAAACATTTCTGTGCGTCTGTCTCAGGGAATCAGACGTTTCTGTGTATCTGTCTCAGTGTCTCATGGAATCAGACGTTTCTGTACGTCTGTCTCAGGGAATCAGACGTTTCTGTGTATCTGTCTCAGTGTCTCATGGAATCAGACGTTTCTGTACGTCTGTCTCAGGGAATCAGACGTTTCTGTGTATCTGTCTCAGGGAATCAGACGTTTCTGTGCGTCTGTCTCAGGGAATCAGACGTTTCTGTGTATCTGTCTCAGTGTCTCATGAAATCAGACGTTTCTGTACGTCTGTCTCAGGGAATCAGACATTTCTGTGCGTCTGTTTTATGGAATCAGACGTTTTTGTGCGTATGTCTTAGTGTCTCAGGGAATCAGACGTTTCTGTGCGTATGTCTCAGTGTCTCAGGAAATGAGACGTTTCTGTGCGTCTGTCCCAGGGAATCAGACATTTCTGTGCGTCTGTGTCATGGAATCAGACGTTTCTGTACGTCTGTCTCAGGGAATCAGACATTTCTGTGCGTCTGTTTTATGGAATCATACATTTTTGTGCGTATGTCTCAGTGTCTCAGGGAATCAGACGTTTCTGTGGGTATGTCTCAGTGTCTCAGGAAATGAGACGCTTCTGTGCGTCTGTCTCAGTAAAGGGGAAGTGGCCCCCCATCAGACTTAGTGGTCTCTGTTTTCGTCAGTCTCAGTGAAGGAGGTGTGGTATCTGTGCCTTTGTACCGAGTGTGTCCCTTTAATGTACTCTATGTTGCCAAAAGTTTGCGGACACCTGGTCATAAGTACGGGATGTTCTTCTTGAGCTTCGCATTCCACATTTAGTCCCAATTTGCTCTTATCAATCTCTCCACTTTTCTGGGAAGATGTTCCAATAAATTTTGTGGAGATTTATGGAGAGTAATTAAGCCACAAAGTCATGCTGGAACAGGTTTGGGTCTTCTAGTTCAAGTAAAGGAAAAATTTCATGCATCCGAAAGGCCTATTCAATGTGCCTTCAACTTTGTGGGAACAGATGGAGAACGACGACACATGGGCGGTAAAGTCGGGTGTCCCAATACTTTTGGCCTATCGTTTGAAAGGTACGCTACATACACAGAGCGATTAGACGTAATAACAAGAACAGCTGGTATTAAAAGCTTGAATGAAGAACAAGGGTGTTAGGAAAAGAGCTGCGGCAACACTGTTAAAGAAAACAGGAAACCCAGATCACAGAAGGAGTTCTGCTGAATAAAGCAAAAAAAAATAAAATCATAAAAAAAAAATAATAATAAATATATATATATAAAGCGAGAGAGAAAGTGAAGCAAGTTTCCATCTGAATGTTGTATTGACAAGAAGGTACCTATGAGCAGAACAAGAATTTTTTTCAAAAGGGTGCCATTATTTATTCTCTTCCCCTAAAATGAAGAGGACATATTTACCTTCTTCGTCCACTGAGAAGTGCCTGATGATGACGGGTGTGGTGTAGGTGGGGGTAATGATGGGGACGTTGGAGGGCGTGGCGTAGCCGCAGGGCACGGGCACCGAGTATCCAGAGGGCACAACGGGGCTACTGGGTACTTCCTGGGCATCATCTTCGTTCCCATTGGCTGGGGAGGAAAACAGAGGCGGGCTTTCCGGGGAAATGTCGATCACTGAGTACGGGTTGACTTTGGGTTGTGATCCGTGAGTTCCTATTGGTCAGAGATAGAGATCAAATCAAGGACTGTCACTGTGCAGCAGAAGAAGCAGTAAAGCCACAATCCTACAATTGAACAGCATCAATAAAATCAATCTTTCGGCTTCTCCCATTCGGGGTCGCCACAGCGGATCCTCCGCACGTTTGATTTGGCACATGTTTTACGCTGGATGCCCTTCCTAACGCAACCCTCCCCAATTTATCCGGGCTTGGGACCGGCACTGAGAGTGGCTGGGGATGGTCCCCTGACCCGGGAATCGAACCCGGGTCGCAGCGGTGGGAGCGCTGCGTCTTAACCACTAGACCACCAGGGGACATCAATAAAATCAATGAAATGATTTATTCATATGAACTTGGAAACCATGAAGATCTGCTTTACATGGTTTGGAGAGGAAGATCTTGAGCTCTGATCTCAATACCTGATCTCAGTACCTGATTTTACTAACACTCTTATGGCTGATGAACACAAATGCCCACAAAATCTAGTGGAACATCTTCCTAGAAGAGTGGAGATGTGGAAATTACAAATTGCAACTAAATGTGGATTTCAACGCTCAAAAACCTCGTACTTATGACCAGGTGTCTCCAAATTTTTGGCAACACAGTGTGGTTGATTTTTACTTCTCTTCATTCAGACTCACAGCAAATCATCAATTTACTTAAGTGCCTTCTGACTTGGGTTACTTTCAATAAGAACATCCTCTTGGGAATTTTGGAAATATTCCAGCTTGGAATTTTACCAGGAATTTATGGGAATTGTAATTAATACAAAATGTGGGGAAATTCCAAATCATACACTATCATGTCATACACCAAGATAGGAATTGTTTTGACATTATTTTATGTACAGGATTTAAGAAATGATGTGTTTTATGTAATGCAGGAAATGCACAGCGCATGTAGGGGGCGTGGCCTCAGCTATAAGTGTGTTGTGTGCATGTGATTGATAAATGTGCAGGTAGAAATTCAACTAAAATCACATTAAATCTGGTTGTTTTAACCAAAATGATCCTGCAAAATATTTTTTTTCAACCACTTTCAAGTTCCCTGTTATAGACAACATGCACTTTTGTAAATTCCCAGTTTATTGCTGTTAATTCCCATGGAAAGTTTCCAGTCTTGAAAATAAATAAATAACTAAATTCCCAGAATGTTGCTTCTACTTCTAAACGCATGTCACTTTCAAAAACAGGCTTTTGTAGTGGCACAAAAAACAGATTCAATAAAACCAGACGTTCTTTTCCTGTTGTGTGTGCAGGAAGTTACAGCTCTACCTCTGCCATGTTAATCTGTATTCACGCCTCCGTCTCCGTAGAGTGTTGTGATACGTCCACAAATTCGAAAAAACACGCTCGAGAAAAATCAACCTACATTTCAAAAATTGTTCACAAATTTTTGGTCACTTTTGAAATAATAAAAGTACCGTGTCTACTAGTAATTATATATAAAAAAATGTGGGTTTTCTGTTGAAGTGAATATGTTTAAAACAATGCGGGGCGACACAACGTATGTCCGATACACACTTTTTAAAATCGATGCATCAAATCTCACCATTCCTACTACCTTGTATATCCGCGCTGTCTGGAGGCGGAGGAAGCTCCTTATCTGCCCAGTCCTGGCTCTGATCCTCTTCTGGAGGTGGAGGAAAGTCAACGTGTGGAGCAGAAGAGCAGATCTGCGGTGGAGGAGGTGGGAGGTCGGCCTCGGCGTTCTCCAGAACTGGGCAGCACGAAGAGGCATAATGGGGAGCAGGAGGGAAGGAAGTTGGATGCTCGGCCTCGGGGGCTTCGTCATCAAACTCGAAACGCTCACCTTCTTCTTCCTCGTCTAGCACCAAAGAACAAGACAGAGGGGGACGAGTGTCAAAAGAAGTCAAAATTGGTTCAAGGTCATAAGATGATACTGCAATGTTTTCACCAGAAAGACAGTCAAATATAACCCAAAAGTATTTGGACACCAGACTGTTCCACCCATATGTTCTTCTTCTCTGAATTGTTAGCACAAACTTGGAGGCACACACTTGTACAGGACATCTACAAATGTGGTACCATGAAATATTCCCTTCGTGTCCACAGAATTTTGTCCATATAAATTAGCCATATGAGAACACTTCCTAAGTGCTTGCTAGCTTCTAGAGTTCCACTGTGTCTCAGAAGAAGAGTTGAAGTAAAATTTCTCCCCACAGTGCAGCAAAGAATCTGCAGATCTACTTCTAGAATCACTAGGAGAGAAGCTGTGGTTACGACTCGCCGCCTCCTCCAAATAAAAAACAGTTTAAACCCACACCAGTGTTTTGAGGAGGTCTGGATTTTCCTCAAGGAAGCATGGAAAGGCCTGGAAAGTCTATAATTTTCAGGGTGGATCCAAGTTCCTGGAGGAGCTAAACAGTATGTGGGGTCTGGAAAGAGTTCTGGAGCAAAAGAACCCCATTAACTGGAACTGCTTAGGATTTGCTAAAAGCTATTTAGCAGATGCCCTTATGCAGATCAACTTACATTTATCTCATTCATACAACTAAGCAGCTATAGGGTTAAGGGCCTTGCTCAGGGGCCCAAAAATGGGCAGGTTGTTATGGCTGGAATTTGACCTCACAATCTTCAAATCTACATTTACGGCCATTGGCCTATGCCCTTATCCAGAGCTACTTGCAGTCATCTTATTCATATAACTGAGCAGCTATTAGGATAAGGGCCTTACTCAGGGGCCCAGAAGCACTAGCCTTGGTGTAGCTGGGATTTAAACTGGTAAACTTCGGATCCAAAGTCAAATTAGGACTTAACTTCTGAGCCTTAACCACTGAGCTACCAATCAGATTCCAGAGCTGAGCAGCACTATGGTACAGCAGGAATAACTCAGGAAGTAAAATGTGTCATGGATGAAGGACACAGCAGGAAGGGAATGTTGGTTTATATGGCTGTTTTTATGGAACTCCTTGAGGGAAAGGTTGGTTGAACAGAGGCGTGTGAAGACAGGAAACAGAACCGTCCTAACAGGACATGGATGTGTACCAGGAACAGGGGTAAGCTTTCCCCTAGAGTTCATGTGCTAAAGGGGAATCCCGGGCTACAGCCATTCAGAACAAGCAGCACCAGAAGTTTGGAGGAATTAGCAGTTTGAAAGCACAGAAGGACTTTTGAGTCAGTTTCAGATGGCAGACGGATGTACGGATGGACAGACAGACAGACAGACAGACAGACAGACAAAGAGAAAGATGGATGGATGGATAGATAGATGGATAGTATATGTATGTATGTATGGATGGATAGACTAACAGACAGACAGACAGATAGACAGACAGACAGACAGACAGACAGACTGATAGATAGATAGATAGATAGATAGATAGATAGATAGATAGATAGATAGACAGACAGACAGACAGACAGACAGACAGACAGACAATGTTACGGCTGGTCCAAATCACACCCAGAGATAAAGTAGTGCCATTGGATTATATTAATTTAATGAGAAAACGAGAATCTGGGTGTAAGTGAATTAAACATGTCTGCATCACGTCTAGACTGATAACTGTTGGAGTTAACTCCTAGTGCTGTTTTTCTCCTCCATCTTGTGCCTCCAGCTGTTCTTCCAAATCACCGTATTCACCATATAAAATCAACCACACGCAAAACTTCTCCATGGAGCTCAAGAAGGTCAGTAGGAACCATCTACAATCACATGTATGGACCTGGAACAGGATGATACGACAGTTCCAGGTGTTTATAAGCAGCACATTCATTTAGAACTCTGATTCACCTGAGAAACGCAAACTTCTTGTGTGTTCGACGTTCTAAATTCACACCTGAACTCCTTCCAGCCAATCACAATCCAGCGTTCACATTGACCAGGATGAGAGAACGTTACGGAAACGAGGGTTTGCGAATGTAACACTTTTAAAGAAGAAATGCTCGCTATGTTCAGAAGTGTTCAGGGACGCGCACGAACACGTAGCTACAGCACCTGGGAAACGCCGATGTGAGAGCATGACAGTGAAGGAACGATAGATCCGGAAAAGAGGGAGAAGGAATTCTCCAAAGACTTTTCATCTTTACTTGTCTGATGATTCGTTCTTCACTTTTTATACGTAAAATTCATTTCAGGTGTCATCGTTTATTATTATTTTAAATATTATTTTTTAGTAATGAAACACTGTAATGCCAAAAGTTTGCGGACACCTGATCATATGATGATCCACATTTAGACGTTCACTCGCTTTTCTGGGAAAATATCTTCTGGGAAGATGTTCCAATAGATTTTGTAGAGATTTGTCTGAGCTCATTCAGCCACAAGGGTGTTAGTAAAGTCATGTACTGATAGAGGGGAGGGGAGGAGACCTCATGTTCAATAGGATTGAAGCTCTATAGCAAGAGATCTTTTACTCCAACCCATGTAAAACATATCTTCATGGAGCTGGCTCTGGGTCTCCTAGTTTAAGAGAAAGGAAAATATAATGCTCCAGCATCCAAAGACTTGAATACAGCATTATGGGAAAAAAAAGTTGGGCGTTCGATTATTTTTGGCCACTGTAAAAGTTCTTTAGGGACCAACCCCCAAACTACTACATACCCCCCC
>MU551610.1:6819810-6825612 GCA_024362625.1 Silurus asotus | reverse complement strand
CCAAAAAAAAAAAGGGCGTGGTAATGAGAATAAAGGGGCATGTCTAAGATTTGACGAACTTTCTTATAATTATGATGATAATAATAATGTACAAGTTACACCTTTAAAACTTTGAACGAGTAATAAAATATTCTACTCGAGTAATAAACAAAGAAATTCTACTTAAGTACAAGTTACAGGTCTAAAAATCTACTCGAAAAAACGGCTGTGAAAGTAAAAAGTCGTAAAAAGTTACAGTCCATGTCTTGGGTCTAACGCAAGTTCTTCACTTTCACAACAACAACAACAAAAATCCCCTGTTATAATATCATTTATGCTAATGAGAGAAATCGCTGATTCAGCACGCATCAAACAACTTTCGATTTCACGTCATTTCGTTTCCGGGACACGTTTTTTTTATTTTTATCCCTTTGCATTATTTATATTGATTTATTTCTTCACTCAGTAACGAACACACTGTAAAACGCAGTTAAAAACAAAACTTCAAACCAAACGAACTTCAAAGTAAAATCAAAGATTTAAAAAAACACTTCAAAAAGTACACAAAAAAAACCATACTCGATCACAGAAACGTGAATAAAACGTAAATAAAGTAATCCGTTACTTTCCACCTCTATGAGGAGCACATTTGGCTGAAAAACCCCACACTTTTGGCTGTAATGTGTAGGTCAAAAAAGGTAACAAAAGCACAAGCTGCAGCTGAAGTTACTTCAAAGTTTCCACATCAGCCAATGATGGTGTTCCTGAAGCTTCCCGTGACCTCTGACCCAGATTTTCCATCGTGTTTGGGTGATTACAGGACACGCTGGAGGAGTTCAGGAGCAATAAACACCATATAAAAGCAGCGAGACGGAACACACAACACACCCTGATGTAGCCTGAGGACTGCCGGAGGGGTCAGAGGTCAAGAGGGAGAAGTTAGGAATGATCGTTAGGCAAGAATAAAACAAATTCTTCGAATTATTATAACACTATACCCAAATCTGTGTGTGTGTGTGTGTGTGTGTGTGTGTGTGTGTGTGTGTGTGTGTGTGTGTGTGTGTGTGTGTGTTCTGCAACAATGACTGTAATAAAGGTTTTTTTCCATTTGTCGATACACTGAACACACACACACACACACACACACACACACACACAGAGAGAAACAGTGGAACCACAGAAACCTCCAGGTGTGGAAACGAGTGCAGAGGTGAAGGTTCAGACGCCACGTCCTGATTTGTGTAGGAAAGAAGGAGTAAAGTGTGTGAAGTTTATCGAAGCTGGAAATTTCCTCAAATGAATATTCAGAGTCAGATCTTCAGTTGATGTGTGTGTGTGTGTGTGTGTATGTGTGTGTGTGTGTGTGTGTGTGTGTGTGTGTGTGTGTGTGTGTGTGTGTGTGTGTGTGTTTAGAGTACTGACAAATTAAATAAACTTGTAGGAACTGTAGGAAAGAAAGGAACTAGAGAACAAAACTGTGGAAAGGAAATGTAGGGTTAAGAGGAACAGTAGAAAGAAACTGTAGGGTAAAATAAATGTAACATGGAACTCTAGTGAAGAAACTTAAAAAAGGAAATAGAAAGTCTAGGAATAAAAAGGAACTGTAGAAAGAAACTCTGGAGTAGAAAGGAAATGTAGGATAAGAAGGAACTGTAAAATGGAACTTTTAAAAGGAACCCTATGGCAGAGAGAAACTCTAGAAATGAACTGTAGAACTGTAGAATAAAAAGGAACTGTAGAAGAAAATGTTATGTAAAATGGAACTGTAAAATAAAGAAGTACAATTAAAAGGAACCAGAAAAAGGAACTACAGGGTGAAAGGAACTGTAGGATAGAAAGGAACTATAAAAAAGAACTGTAAAAAGGAAGTGTAGGATAGGAAGGAACTGTAGGATAGGAAGGAACTGTAAAAGGGAACTGTAGGATGGGAAGGAACTGTAAAAGGGAACTGTAGGATGGGAAGTAACTGTAAAAAAGAACTGTAGGATAGGAAGGAACTGAAAAATTGAACTTTCAAAAGGAACCCTATGGTAGAGAGGAACTCTAGAAATGAACTGTAGAATAAAAAGGAACTGTAGAAAGGAAAAGTAGAATTAAAAGGAAAAAGGAACTATAAGGTGAAAGGAACTGTAAAGTCAAACTGTAAGTGGAAATTTCCAGTCTGTAAATGTAAAATTGTATTGGTTTTGATTCTCACCATCAGGAGGAGGAGGAGGAGGAGGAAGAGGAAAGTCGTCCTGCTCCATGCTGGATTATTTCTTCACACACACTCGATTGGATCCTCAGCGTTTTACACACACACCTTGAAGACAGAAAACAGATTTCAGATGAAACCACTACACACACACACACACACACACACACACACACACACACACACACACACACAGAGAGAGTTAAACTCATTAGTAGTATAAACATGGTAAAAGATATCCATTCTCTTTAAACAGAAACGTTTCCGAGTCCAAACTTTTATTTCTTTTCCAAATCCAGATCCAATCTTTGTGGTTTGTTGTTGGATTTTGTATCTGATACCTTTCCTCATGTTCAATCCACTGTCTCAATATTTTGTTGACGTATCGGTCTGATACTGGTCCCGAGTATCGGATCAGCGCCGTCTTTATTTATTTTTTTAAATCGTTCGAAAAATCATTATAAAGCGGCACGTTTTCAAACTTCAAACTGTGATGTTTTATTTATTTTTATTTTTTTTAAGTAAAAGTATTTTATTACATCATCACCAAACTGTGGGTCCGCATCCAGAGGATGTCGTGCTGCTTAAACCTAGCAACAAAAAAAAAAAACGAAATAAAAAAAAAAGGGGGAAAAAAAAAGGAAAATGTTTTATTTATTTATTTATTTATTTATTATTAAAAACCACTTACTATGAATTGTTTAACTAAGCGTTGTTTTTAATCGTACCTTTGATCATTTATCTTCAAACATTTGCTTTATTTAATTTGATTGATTGATTTATTTATAATTTTTTTACATTCATGGCATCTGGCAGACATTCTTATCCAGAGCGATTTAGCTTTATGTCATGAAAAAAAACTGAGCAGCTATTGGGTTAAGGGCCATGCTCAGGGGCCCAGGAGTGGCAGGGATTTGAACTCATGATCTTTACATCTACAGTCCAATGCCTTACTCATGAACCCTCCACCTCCCCAATACACAGCCCCTAAGTGCAAAAGTCCACAATCACGTGTTGTACGCAGTAATATGATTTCCTGTCGACGTCTTTTACATCAGTGAATTCAAATCACACAACATGTGTACGTTCACATCAAGTTCAAGCATGTCCTGCACAAACCTGGTGAAGCAGACCTACACAGCCGTCATTCCTACATGAAATATTGCGACACATACGGGTGAGAGCAGTGATATCAACCAGGGTTCCATATATGGATGCAACAAAGTGCACAAAGCAGCTCCATGATCTGCTTTCCATGGGTTGGAGTGGAAGATCTTCCTGCTATAGCGCTCCAACCCTATTGAACCTGATGAACGTGAACGCTGACTGACCCCTAGGAACCTTCTCACCTTCTCACCTACATCAGTACCTGAGTTTTCTAACACCCTTGTGGCAGAATGAATCTCTACGAATCTCTCTATAAAATCTGGTGGAACATCTTCCCAGAAGAGTGGAGATTATATTAAGAGTGGATTGAAACAAAATGTGGGATGAGAGGTTTAAAAAAGAAGCACACGCCAATCTGAGGTTTTGTCACCAGACTAGTTATTTCATTGAAACAAAAGTAATGGCACCCGACATGTAAATCTAGAGGTGGGGGCTGCGGTTGCTGAGCCGCATTACTGGAATGTCTGCTACAAGAAATGAATCCTTTTACAGTTTAGTCCCCATTTCCTGTTCCACAGTTTAGTGGGCGTGGCTAAACGTAAAACATGCTGTAAAACAGAAATCTTCATGATGCGATGTGATTTGCGTTTCTGATATAGAGAGCATGAAGAAAAATCGGTGAACATTTTGTAAACCGAGAGGAAATTCTTGCTTCGTTTTACCCATAAGTGTACTAAAAGAGTGATAAATAAGGCTCATTGTTTGGTGAAGGACCTTTGGGTTGTACTGTATATCGAAGAGAGGAAGAGAGAGAGAGGAAGAGAGAGAGAGGGGAAGAGAGAGAGAGAGAAAGAGAGAATAATGCTCTACACTAGTTATGCCCATCACCACTTTTCAGCCAGACAGAAAGGCTCTCTCTCTCTCTCTCTCTCTATCTCTCTCTCTCTCTCTATCTCACTCTCTCTCTCTCTTGGTTTCTTTCTCTCCATGTCTCTCTCTCTCTCTCTCTCTCTGTCTTTCTCTCTCTCTCATACACACAGTAGTAGGTGAGAGAAACTATGATGTCATTCTGTAAAACAGAAGCCTCCTTGTTGTAGAGTCTCCACAACACAAGGTCACGGGGTCAATATGAGCAGCGACAGCGTCACATTCGTCCCCACAATCCTCACGAGTCAATACACTCCTAGTACATGCAGCATGCACACACACACACGCACACACACACACACACACACACACACACACACACACACACACACACACACACACGCCGAGACTGTAATACGTTAATTACACACATGGAACAAAACTCCGATTTGTCTCGTGACGGCTCTGGGACAAAAATGGAGCAACAAAAACCTTTGTGTAACTGATGGACATAAAAAAATATAATAGACGTAACCAGCAGTACATAGATTTCTAAAATACTATACACACACACAAAAACATAATGTGGAAAACAATAAGAAAATGGTGAGAATTGTGTTTCTGTTCACTGCGTCATGTCATGATCGGTTCTTCTGGCATCTTCCCTCTCCATCTGTTTCTGTCCGAGGTTTATGGCAAGGTGCCCTGGTGAATGATGTAAAAAAGAAAAGTCGAGATATAAAATCTGATTAGAGTGCCCTTAGGGCGACCCTGTAGTATAAAAAATGATTAAGTGCCCCTAATTTGGATACAGTGCTCTAATCGTGCCCATAAATGTAGAAAAACCACAACAGTGCCCCATAGGCTCCCATAATTGCAGAAAAATACATGCAAAAAAAGAGGTGCAATGCTCTAAAGGTGCTTATACAAGCAATAAAAGTAATATTACACTATAGGTTCCCATACATGCAAGAAAATGTGAGACAATGTGCCATCTAGGTTCCCATATATGCAATAAATACATGGGGTGCCCAACAGGTTCACCTATATGCAGAAATTATTAGACACAGTGCCCTAAAGGTTCCAATACATGCAATAAAGAAATGCAGTACTCTACAGGTTCACCTATATACAGAAATATTAGACACAGTGCCCTAAAGGTTCCCGTACATGCAATAAAGAAATGCAGTGCACTACAGGTTTACCTATACGCAGAAATATTTGACAAAGTGCCCTAAATGTTCTCCTATGTCTAAGAAAATGTGACAGAACACCCTAATAGTTTGCCTATATGCAAGAAACTGAGACACTGTGTCCTATAGTCTCTCTTATATGCAAGAAAAAGAGACACAGTGCCCTATAGGTTCACCTTTATACAGAAAAGTGAGAAGAAGTGCTCTACAGATATCCCTATATTAAAAAAAGTGGCACAATGCCCTATAAGTTTCCCTATATGCATGTAAATGATGCACAGTGCCCTAAAGGCTCCCCTATATGCAAGAATATGAGACACAGTGGTCTATATGTTTCCATACATACAATAAAAAGAGATGCAGTGCCCTACAGGTTCCTTTACATTTGAAGATAAAATGTGATACCGTGCCCTACAGGCAAGAAAATAAGATGAAGTGCCCTATAGGTTCTCTTACATGCAA
>MU551610.1:6809810-6814810 GCA_024362625.1 Silurus asotus | reverse complement strand
TCTCACTGTCTGCTGTAACACCATCTTCAGTCTCACTGTCTGTTGTCTCACTGTCTGCTGTAACACGATCTTCAGTCTCACTGTCTTCTGTCTCACTGTCTGCTGTAACACCATCTTTAGTCTCACTGTCTTCTGTCTCACTGTCTGCTGTAACACCATCTTCAGTCTCACTGTCTGTTGTCTTACTGTCTGCTGTAACACCATCTTCAGTCTCACTGTCTGTTGTCTCACTGTCTGCTGTAACACCATCTTCAGTCTCACTGTATTCTGTCACACTGTTTGCTGTAACACTGTATTCAGTCTCACTGTCTGCTGTCTCACTGTCTGCTGTAACACCATCTGCAGTCTCACTGCTGTCACACTGTCTTCTGTCTGACTGTCTGCTGTCTTACTGTCTGCTGTCTCACTGTCTGCTGTAACACCATCTTCAGTCTGAGTATCTTCAGTCTCACTGTCTGCGGTAACACCATCTTCTGTCTCACTGTCTGCTGTCACACTGTCTTCAGTCTCACTGTCTGCTGTCTCACTGTCTTCAGTCTCACTGCCTTCAGTCACACTGTCTGCTGTCTCACTGTCTGCTGTCCCACTGTCTGCTGTGACACGATCTTCAGTCTCACTGTCTTCAGTCTCACTGTCTTCTGTCTCACTGTCTTCTGTCTCACTGTATGCAGTCACACTGTCTTCAGTCTCACTGTCTGCTGTCTCACTGTCTGCTGTCCCACTGTCTGCTGTGACACGATCTTCAGTCTCACTGTCTTCAGTCTCACTGTCTTCTGTCTCACTGTATGCAGTCACACTGTCTTCAGTCTCACTGTCTGCTGTCTCACTGTCTGCTGTCCCACTGTCTGCTGTGACACGATCTTCAGTCTCACTGTCTTCAGTCTCACTGTCTTCTGTCTCACTGTATGCTCTCTCTCTCTCTCTCTCTCTCTCTCTCTCTCTGTCTCAATGTCTCTCTTATTTTCTTTCTTTCTTTCTTTCTTTCTTTCTTAAAGACTTTGTTCCTCCCCGTCTCTCTCCCAACACTGCACACGTGCTAAGCTTCTGTATTTTCTAATCTTCAGTCAACATCTACAGGAAGACCATCTTCTGTCTCAATTTCTGCTCTTTGACTCTCTTCACTTTCAGTGTCTCCCATCTCACCGTCTGCCGTCTTACTTAATGCTGTCTCACCATCTTACCCCTAACTGTCTACTGTCTCACCATCTGCCATCTTACTGAATGCTGTCTTACCATCTTCTGTCTCACTGTCTGCTGTAACACGATCTTCAGTCTCACTGTCTTCTGTCTCACTGTCTGCTGTAACACCATCTTCAGTCTCACTGTCTGTTGTCTCACTGTCTGCTGTAACACGATCTTCAGTCTCACTGTCTTCTGTCTCACTGTCTGCTGTAACACCATCTTCAGTCTCACTGTCTGTTGTCTTACTGTCTGCTGTAACACGATCTTCAGTCTCACTGTCTTCTGTCTCACTGTCTGCTGTAACACCATCTTCAGTCTCACTGTCTTCTGTCTCACTGTCTGCTGTAACACCATCTTCAGTCTCACTGTCTGTTGTCTCACTGTTCGCTGTAACACCATCTTCAGTCTCACTGTCTGCTGTCACACTGTCTTCTGTCTGACTGTCTGCTGTCTTACTGTCTGCTGTCTCACTGTCTGCTGTAACACCATCTTCAGTCTCAGTATCTTCAGTCTCACTGTCTGTGGTAACACCATCTTCTGTCTCACTGTCTGCTGTCACACTGTCTTCAGTCTCACTGTCTGTTGTCTCACTGTCTGCTGTAACACGATCTTCAGTCTCACTGTCTTCAGTCTCACTGTCTGCGGTAACACCATCTTCTGTCTCACTGTCTGCTGTCACACTGTCTTCAGTCTCACTGTCTTCAGTCTCACTGCCTTCAGTCACACTGTCTTCAATCTCACTGTCTGCTGTCCCACTGTCTGCTGTAACACTATCTTCAGTCTCACTGTCTTCAGTCTCACTGTCTTTAGTCTCACTGTCTGCTGTCACATCATCTTCAGTCTCACAGTCTGCTGTCCAAGTCTTCTGTCTCTGCCTCACTGTCCTCGAATAATGACTCCAGTGTTCTGGATAACTGATATATCTGAAGAGAAGAAAAAAAAAGGACAACTACAATAACATCTATTTAAATATCTCATGTGTGAAGACACTTTTGTGAAGCGACATTTATCTTAAAAAACATCAAAACCATCCAAAACAGATATTAGTATTAGTCAGTACTCAGAGAAAGATTTTTCTAGAACAATCGATCTGGATCGGAGCCTGACAGTAATTAGTGTAATTATACGGGTGTGGAAAATGAAATGTGCCTTGAGGCATCAGACATCATTAATCAACATGTAGTGTACACTGTGTGCGCATGTGTGTGTGTGTGTGTGTGTGTGTGTGTGTGTGTGTGTGTTTCTAACTTCCACTCTGTGCGCGTGTGTGTGTGTGTGTGTGTGTGTGTGTGTGTGTGTGTGTGTGTGTGTGTGTGTGTGTGTGTTTCTAACTTCCAGTCCTTGATTTATGGATGTTCAGGGCATTAAATGTAAATATAAATAAAGTAATGAGGCCTTTTTCCCTACATAAACTGCATAAACACCTTTATCAGGTCTCTGTGGACGTGTCCCAAATCACACACCCTGGTCACTAGATAGGTCACTTACACACTATAATGAGTTCCAAATCACACACTATTCATTACATCAGCCACATACACACCTACTGACTACAATCTATTATCCACTAACGCCCCATCATCACCATCATCATCATCATCATCATCGTCATCATTATCATCAACATCATCATCATCACCATCAACATCATGTTTCTAACTTCCAGTCCTTGATTTATGGATGTTCAGGGCATTAAATGTAAATATAAATAAAGTAATGAGGCCTTTTTCCCTACATAAACTGCATAAACACCTTTATCAGGTCTCTGTGGACGTGTCCCAAATCACACACCCGTCATCATCATCATCATCATCAACATCATCATCATCATCATCATCAACATCATCATCATCAACTAAAAGTAGCTGCGTCCCAAATCACACACACACACACACACACACACACACACACACACACACACACCGATCTGCTAAGGACTTGAAGAACATCTATTTTTCAAAGGCTTCACCACCTATATAGTGGACATCAGTGTGGATTAGGACACTTCCAAAGCTAACAGCTTGGATTACAGGGCACACTGTGTGTGTGTGTGTGTGTGTGTGTGTGTGTGTGTGTGTGTGTGTGTGTGTGTGTTAAGAAGAGTGTGTTTGTGTGAAAATACAGGACTATAAGAATGTGTGTGTGTGTGTGTGTGTGTGTGTGCGTGCGTGTGTAAAAAGGGAGTGTAAGAGTGTGTGTAATAATGTGAAGACTGTTTGGATTGCGTGTGTGTGCGCGTGTGTGTGTGTTGTAGGCGGAGTCACACGAGCCAGGTCAGGTATTTGTTAAACAAATGAGCAGAGATTTTTCCCTGAAAGCCGCACACACACACACACACACACACACACACACACACACACACACACACACACACACACACACACAGATTTTCACCTTCAGCTCATCATCTATCAGAGTTCCTGCTCGGGTTCCTCGTGTTTGAGAGCAGTAGGACAGTGGACTCATGTAGGAAGTGTGAAGGTTGAGAGCAGCATTCCTGACATTCCTCACAGCGCTCCGCTCCGTCACTGAGGGATTTCATTTTGGACCCAACTACTTTCCAAAACAACAATACACAACTAAAGCTTCTGTTTCTACACAAACTCTCCATCTGATTCCAGGTTTTCTTTCTACCAAAAAGCCAGTCATGTGACACTGTAACCATGGTAACACCCTTGCGCTTTTAACAGTCCGATCTAAAGGCAGAACGGAATCGGATCACCAGCCTGTAAGCTCTCTGTAGGGAGAAACATGTAGCAGACACAGTTTCCATCTCCTACCATGTTCCTGGAGAAGAAGCAGGAACCCGGAGAGTGAAGACGAGGGTTTAGTTTTTTTATATTTGATGATATTTTTGAGCTGATTTTCTCTGCAGTATTTCTTATTTCTGCTGATATTCACTCATCTTCTGACGTGTTTGGACACCTGACCATAAGATTAACACCTTTTTAAACATCTCAATTCATCACATTTAGTTTCCATACGCTCCAATAACGAGCTCCACTCCTCTGGGCAGATGTTCCATCAAGATTTTGTAGAGATTTGTGTGAGATTCCTTCCACCACCAGGGTGTTAATGAAGTCAGGTACTGATGTAGATGAGGCGAGATGTTTAATAAGTTTGGAGCTCTATAGCAGGAGATCTTCCAGTCCAACCCATGGAAAACAGATCTTCATGGAGCTGGCTTTTGTGGACACACTTTTAGAGAAGGAGCACAGATGTTGTATGTTGATTTACATCCCAACACTAATAATTGTGAAATCTGTTGTTATGAATGTAAACATTATGAAATTCAGTGTTGAGGAGGACGACGGGTTTCCTTTCACATTTAGGTTCCTCTCAAAGTTTCCTCCAGATACCACCCTCAGGTCCTCACTTCAGAGGATTAAACTGGATTATAACATCAGCATGCTGACAAATATGAGCTTTAAACCATCATTATTAGTAGTAGTGCTGCTTTTATCATTATAAATATAAATATTATTTATTATCAGCAAAAACAACAATAATAGTAACAGTTATTAAAAAAAATATTATTATTATTATTATTATTATCATCTTATAAATGCATTTATTAATGTACATACTGTAGTGAATTAATTAAATCTAATTGAAGATTTAAATGTAATAAAATTATGACAATATTTAGAACATAAATTAATAATTGAATTATTTAATTATTATTTTTTTATTTATTAAAATGAATAATTTGAGGACTTTTTATTTAATAAAATATAACCAAAATATACATACATTAAACAGTTGTAGTAGGTTTTTTTTTTTTTTTATAATAAATAAATGAACAGCTGAAAGGGCCA
>MU551610.1:6782862-6808541 GCA_024362625.1 Silurus asotus | reverse complement strand
TCATCTACCACTGCTTCACTCATCCCTCCATCATCTACCACTGCTCCACACATCCCTTCATCATCTACACTGCTCCACACATCCCTTCATCTACCACTGCTTCACTCATCCCTCCATCATCTACCACTGCTCCACTCATCCCTCCATCTCTCAGGTTGCAAGGAAGTCATGGCCATAATTTAGTGGCCTTTTCTTCACCATAGAGGGCTTCATGAACACATAAATGCGTGTACACGAGGAACACAAGGAGACGTTTCATCAGTACACAGTCGATCGATTAGAACACGTCTGTGACAGTAGAATACTGTCTGAAGAAGTCTGGTCAGAAGTGGTCGTCATGAAAGAACTTCAGGCCAAAAAGCCTCCAACATGGAAACAAGGCAAAGAGTTGGACTATACACCAAATCATGGGAACTGAGGTGCAGAAAAATGGCAGCAGATGCTGAAAGATTTGCTTCAGCAGAAGGCATTTGGTTTTCTGAAGTGCTGAAGAGCAGAACAATGTGTGCAGGTGACATTGAAGCCTGGTGGTGGAGGTTTCCAGCAAGTTCGTGGCTCCATTTCTGCCAATAGAGTTGGACATTTGGTCAGGATTCATGGTGTCCATCTTCATCACTCAGTACCATCAGGGAGGCATCTGATTGGCCCTGAATTTATTCTGCAGCAGGACAACAAACCAACTACAAAATAAATCCAATAATCCAGGAGTCACGTGATGTATGTTGAGAAATTTGCCTTAAATATATAAATATTAGTTCTATATCAAGAACAACATAATTATATATATATATATATATTAGTATAAAAAATTGTAGAATTTATATTCATATATAAATAAATGTACATACATATAAATCAAAAAGTTTATCCATGAAGCTCCTTTTATACTTTTAAATTCAACTTTATAAAAAAAATTGCATATCCATAAATTAAAAACAAAATATATTTTAAATATATATATAAAGGGGAAAATACATTTTCATAGACAATTAAAAAAAAATTTTTTTAAACGATATAAGTGCAGAATAAACGAGTCTTTCTGATGTAAGAATTGTTTTTTAATAGGAAGAAGGGATCGGCTGAAAAGGGAAATAAAAAACATTTTACCTTTCATACAAAATTAAATGGAAGAAATTAAACGACTACTGATATATATATAAAAAAAAGTTCAATAATGCAGAAAAAAAAGAAAATACATAAAAAAAATAAAGCTTCCTCCCGGGTGTCCGATAAAGAGATGTCGAGATTTGGGATGTGACCATGAAACCTACTGAGCAGAGAAATACAACAATGTCCAACAAAACAATGCGTTTTTTAAGATTTTAATCTTTGTGAGGATGAAACTCTGTAACTTATTATAAAAATACATTAAAATAAATATTTCTCTCTCAAACACACGCATGCGTAGTAAAGCTATAATGTGGTGTTCATGCCTCTGGTGCCCTCTAGTGGAATAAAACAACACAAACACACACCTAACCTCTCCAATCTCAGTGCATAAATTAATCACTTATCCCTCCATCCTCTCTCGCTGCTCCACTCCTCCCTCCATCCTCTACCACTGCTCTATTCATTTCTCCATCCTCTCCTGCTGCTCCATTCATCCCTCCATCCTTTCTCGATGCTCCACTCCTCCCTCCATCCTCTACCACTGCTCTATTAATTTCTCCATCCTCTCCCGCTGCTCCACTCCTCCCTCCATCCCCACCCGCTACTCCACTCCTCCCTCCATCCACTCCCGCTGCTCCACTCATCCCTCCATCCTCTCCTGCTGCTCCACTCATCCCTCCATCCTCTCCCGCTGCTCCACTCCTCCCTCCATCCTCTACCACTGCTCTATTCATCCCACCATCCTCTCCCGCTGCTCCACTCCTCCCTCCATCCTCTACCACTGCTCTATTCATCCCTCCATCCTCTCCCACTGCTCCACTCCTCCCTCCATCCTCTACCACTGCTCTATTCATCCCTCCATCCTCTCCCGCTGCTTCACTCCTCCCTCCATCCTCTACCACTGCTCTATTCATCCCTCCATCCTCTCCCGCTGCTCCACTCCTCCCTCCATCACCACCCGCTACTCCACTCCTCCCTCCATCCACTCCCGCTGCTCCACTCATCCCTCCATCCTCTCCCGCTGCTCCACTCATCCCTCCATCCTCTCCCGCTGCTTCACTCCTCCCTCCATCCTCTACCACTGCTCTATTCATCCCACCATCCTCTCCCGCTGCTCCACTCCTCCCTCCATCCTCTACCACTGCTCTATTTATCCCTCCATCCTCTCCCACTGCTCCATTCATCCCTCCATCCTCTCCCGCTGCTCTATTCATTTCTCCATCCTCTCCCGCTGCTCCACTCATCCCTCCATCCTCTCCCGCTGCTCCACTCCTCCCTTCATCCTCTCCCGCTGCTCCACTCCTCCCTCTATCCTCTTTTGCTGCTTCACTCATCCCTCCATCCTCTACCACTGCTCTATTCATCCCTCCATCCTCTCCCACTGCTCCATTCATCCCTCCATCCTCTACCACTGCTCTATTCATTTCTCCATCCTCTCCCGCTGCTCCACTCCTCCCTCCATCCTCTCCCGCTGCTCCACTTCTCCCTCCATCCTCTCCCGCTGCTCCACTCCTCCCTTCATCCTCTCCCGCTGCTCCACTCCTCCCTTCATCCTCTCCCGCTGCTCCACTCATCCCTCTATCCTCTTTTGCTGCTCCACTCATCCCTCGATTATTTCCCACTCCTCCATCCTCTCAGGGTACAAGGACGTTATGCTTTAAGACGTTTCTCTTCCTGCACTAAGATGAAGGAACTTGTCCACTTGTGTCCTAATGAAGCAGCATCAGAAGATATTAATTGCCTGAGGCCTAAAAGCACTTTAGATAGAAACATCTCCCACGTGCCATAACCGTAACCGTTTCTAAATATTATCTGTAATAGCTGTTTTTTGGCTCAAACATGATGCGCTTCTTTCTTTCTGAAAACCTGCAACCCAACACCCCCTTTGTTACGACACGCTGAGTGAAGAAACGGAGCACATGAACATGAAGGTTTATTACAGCAACATCATAAAGCAGGGATTTAATCATTACCGTGTCACACGTCCAAGAACCGAACAGGAACCCAGTCAGGTTTCATTACACAGAAAGGCCACAAGTCAGAGCACTGTGTCTCCACGAACACCTCCAGGATTCAGTCAGAACAACAAAACATCAGAAGAACATCATGAAAATAGTGTGGTAACGCATCCTTCACCATTGAGGGCTTCGTGGAGGCGTTTCATCAGGACACAGTCCAGCGTGATCGATTAAAACACGCATGGAAATACATTTTTAAGTAAACGGATTAGTGCTGACGGGAGGATCTGAAGGTTACTGATTGATCAAAATTGTGATAAAAATTTCCAAAAAAAAAATGGACCACCAGTTTTCCTGATATGGTAATGAGTGGAGGTGGAGTCATGTTCCTTTAAACCACTTTTGATAGACACTGACCACTGCAGACCAGGAACATCCCAGAAGAGCTGGAGTTCTGGAGACGCTCTGACCCAGACGTCTAGACGTCACAATTTATCAAACTTGCTCAAATTCTTACGCCCATTTTTCCTGCTTCTAACATCAACTTTGAGGAGAAAATGTTCACCTGCTGCCTAATAAATAAATCCACCCACTAACAGGTTCCATGATGAAGATCATCAGTGTATAGATGGACAGACAGACATACAAATAGATGGATAGACAGACTGATAGACAGATGGATAGACAGACGGACAGACAGATGGATAGACAGACGGACAGACAGATGGATAGACAGACGGACAGACAGACACTCAACATGATGCCACCACCATGTTTCACTGCTGGATTTCCCCAGTAAAACTGACATGTTCTCCCATTTATGTCCAGATCAGGTCCAGTATCAAACACCACAAACTGTGAGACCATAAAAAACATTTATAAAGCGACACTATATACCAAAAGTATGTGCTTCTTCCCAAAACTGCTTCTTCTCAAAACTGCACAAAGTTAGAGGAACACAAATGAGTCTTTAGAAGTGTTGGAATTAAATGTCCCCTCATACCCAACCCTGTTCCAGCATGACCATGCCCCCGTGCACAAAGTCAGATCCATGAAGATCTGCTGCTACAGAACAGATCTCTAAATCCTATTGAAGACCTTTGGGATGAATGTGAACGCTGACTGCACCCCAGGAACCTCCTCACCTTCATCAGTACCTGACCTTAACTAATACCCTTGTAGCTGAATAAAGCACCACACAAATCTCTTCCCAGAAGAATGGAGGAATTGTTATAGCAGCAAATGAGACCATAAGGTGTCCACAAACTTATGTCCATATAGCGTATTCTCAGCCAATCAGATACAAGTAACTTCACAAAAAACAAAACAAACAAACAAACAAACAAACATCCTCCTTCTATCAGTGTCCCTCACTCCTACTCCTCCTCTGCCTCATTGTCCCTTACTCCTCCTCCTCCTCTTTTACTCAGTGTCCCTCACGCCTCCTCCTCCTCCACTCAAAGTCCCTCACTCCTCTTCCTCCTCCACTCAGTGTCCCTCACTCCTCCTCCTCCTCCTCTCAGTGTCCCTCACTCATCCACTCAGTGTCCCTCATACCTCCTCCTCCACTCAGTGTCCCTCACTCCTCCTCCCCCACTAAGCGTCCCTCACGCCTCCTCCTCCCCCACTAAGCGTCCCTCATGCCCCCTCCTCCTCCACTCAGTGTCCCTCACTCCTTCTCCTCCTCCTCCACTCAGTGTCCCTCACTCCTCCTCCTCCTCCTCCTCCTCCACTCAGTGTCCCTCCCTCCTCCTCCTCCTCCTCCACTCAGTGTCCCTCACTCCTCCTCCTCCTCCTCCTCCACTCAGTGTCCCTCACTCCTCCTCCCCTCAGCCACCCTCCCCCCCCCTCCTCCTCCTCCACTCAGTGTCCCTCACTCCTCCTCCTCCTCCTCCTCCTCCATTTAGTGTCCCTCACTCCTCCTCCTCCTCCTCCACTCAGTGTCCCTCACTCCTCCTCCTCCTCCTCCTCCACTCAGTGTCCCTCACTCCTCCTCCGCCTCTTCTCAGTGTCCCAAGTCATCTGAGGTCAGTTACGGTGTATTTTACCCCCTGTGGGACAGTTCTCAGGTGCCGGTTTGTTGCTGAAGTTCCAGTCGACAGGGTTGAGTAGCTGCATGGTCTTTTTATGCATCCACAAGGGGTTGATGACGAGTGTGAGGAGCGCCAGGCCTGTGAAGAAGATGAGGCGCTGGAGCAAAGGAACGTACACGAGTATCTCAGTCCAGTTACACCAACACACCCACCACATGTAGTACATCAGCACCATGCGGCAGTGGAACATGTGGATCATCAACCACTGATTCGCTCTCCACAATATGGTGAGAGACCAACCAGCCTGCAGAGAGAGAGAGAGAGAGAGAGAGAGAGAGAGAGAAAGGATATGAAAGAAGAGAGGAGAGAGAAGACAGAAGGAGAAGAGAGATAAATGTATTTATGATGACTATGTGTACGAGCAGATCATCAGCTACATGCCACATGATGGAAATTATGAAACCTTTCACACTCTCAATTCCTTTTTTTTTCTACACTAACCATGCTTCAGTAGTTCCCCTTTCTAATCTCTCGCTCACACACACACACACACACACACACACACACACACACACACACACACACACACACACACACACACACAGGATGACAGGGCAGTGGTGTAGTTCAGCTCTGTAAAGCTCTTATAGGTTTGTGGTAGTTTATGGACGTGTCCCAAACCACAAGCTCTTATTTACTACGCAGGCCACAAGCCCCTGAACTTTACTGTTCCCTGTAAAACCTGACACACCGTACATTTTAATTTTAACCAATCACGTGTCTCGTTTCAGCCCGGCCCCTCCCACCTTGAGCATCATCCAGGAGATGCAGGTGAACGGTGTGCTCATCTCCAGCAGCAGTGTGACAACAGGCAGGAAGTGTCCCATGTCCCTGTACAGGACGGTGCCGACAAATCCGGCCAGGGCGAAGGCGTGGTGAGCGGCGAGCGGAACGTCGAACGATCTGAACGCAAGGTGGGACGAGTGAAGCGCAGTGTTCTCGAACAAGAAGAACCCGGACGCCGTCAGCACGTTGAACCAGGACCAGCCGGTCTGTCCACGCACCTTATCACTGAACACGGGGCCGTCCTCCATCAGAGCACGTAACCCCGCCCACGAACCCTGCACGCCGAAACACGCCCGCGTCGCAGCCAAACACCAGAACACCTGCTCACACACACACACACACACAAACACACACACACACAGCAATAACGTTCTTTCATTTTAGTAGCATTCAAAAGGTAAGTAGAAACGAATAAAAAGTACCACACAGCAGTAGTGTGTGGTACCAGTGTTCAGTGTGTGGGGGCCAGTGTTCAGTGTTCGGTGTGTGGGGGCCAGTGTTCAGTGTGTGGGGGCAAGAAGTGTTCAGTAGGCGTGGCCTGTTCATATGCTTTTGCGTAAATCATGATACAGAACTAAAAATCCAGTGGGTGGAGTCAGATCTGACCCAGCTCCTCCCATGTGGGCGGAGTCTGACTACAAGGTGTCTATCATGAATCAGATCAAGCTCCGCCCCCTGGACTTTCCTTTCTGTTGCAAGTTCTCCCCACCTTCTCTTTCGTGGACAGAGAGCGGTAGGTCTGGGACATCAGGACAGAGAGGAAGTGGGACAGGAGGAAGACGACGGTGTAGAAGCCGAAGCCGAGGCCGATGAGCTGCAGCTGTACAGATGTGGAGCTGTAATCCAGTTCGAAGGCTCCATTCCCTTCAGACGCCATGTTTTCTTAGGCCCGAGGGCTTCCTTTTTCACGTGAGCGCCGGTCCCTCACCTAACGGATCGCATGGCTGAAGGACGTGAAAAGACACGCGTGAGACAGGTAACAGTACGTCTTTATTTATTTTCACCAATCAGCGAGAAGATGCTGTACCACCTGACTAACTGGCCCCGCCCCCTCATTTTTAAAGCTACTATAGCATAAGCAGCAACAGGAACCAACCTGCTTCGTCTCAAAAATATAAGTAGTGCACTTGTATAGGGACTAGGAGGCGATTTGGGATGCAGCCATCTTAATTCATTTTAATACAGAAAGAACAGCGATGACAAAATTAAACTTGAAAACGCCATTATTCACAATATGCAAATTTATGGTAAAGAAAAAAATTATAATTTACGCCCTATTTAGTGAACTTGTTAAGGGCGCAGAGGGGCATTTGAGACACAGCCTTAGTACATTACTTGAGCTAGCAGGCTAAAAGTTACCCCGGAAAAAATATTAACTTCCTGTGTCCTCGATACGTGTTAAAACGCTAAATAAATCATATGAAATTAAAATATTATATCTTACGTGTGTTTCTTGAAGAAGTCGCGAACTCCATTCAGACGCGGTTCCTCCTGTTCTTCATCCAACACAACTGAATCTCATATGACAGCCATTAGATCACATGATACGACCAAGTCCCACCCTGCTGGTGTTTTCTTGGAAGTCAATTGGCTGACACCGGTGTCAGTTAAACCCTGACGACCAATCAAATGCGCCCTAGCAACGTCGGGTGGGATCGGATGAGTCGAATCGCTGTGAGTCGACTCCGATTCCGTCTTTTTGAGAGTCAGAATCGTTTTACTTCATAGTAATGAACAATTTGAACATCTATAAATCTTTTAAGATTTGATCATTATTTTTGTTATCTTTTATAATACAACTGGTGGGCCATCCATTGCACATCTGGGCTTTCAGCAGTGTCCTACCTGAATCAATTCACCTTTTTATACCATCATGTCAATAAAAAAAGGAAACTAATACAGCGAGAATGAATGTCATTCCTAAAGCAAGAAACCCAATGAACACAATTCAGCATGTCTCCTTTCACGTCTCCTTAAATCTCTAGCAGAAGATTCAATATTAACCACAAGAAGTGACAAAAATCTTCAACAGTCCACCCCGGGGTTTCTAGGAATTTCTGTAGCAGCTTTTGAGCTTCTGAAGCCTTGTGCATTACGTTTTTTCAGGGGATTTGAAATAAAGAAGATATGTTAAGTTTTTTTATGCAAATTCTACAGAAAAAACAGTATAGTATAAGAAAAACCTTCATATCTGTTTCAAACCGTTTTGGCCGACCTTTTCTCACGATGTCCAGCTTTGCTAGAAAATTCCATCTTGTAAATTTAAGTGTATCTGCTCCCAAATTTGTTTTTTTCTCCCCTGTCAGTCATTGTGGACTAAAAAAACAGCTATTAAATACACATGACTATATTTGAGCTGTGCAGTTTGCTCCAGACGCATGATGAGATCTCTGACTAGAGCGCTTTCTGACCATCCAATCAAAGGACGTGAAAATACAGACGTTATTGTACGCCTGCTGGATGACCCCTAGGTCAGAAACTCAAAATCTGATTGGTTGAAGCAACAGTTTAATTTTCATGTATTTGAAGATACAGGCACCTGCAAAGTTGATTTCGAAGGCCGTAAAAGCAGATTTCTTTGACTCTGGAAATCTGGAAAAACTCTGGAAAACACGTGAAATCTGACTGGAAAAACATTAAAACATTAACATATACTTGTGGAAGGAGTGCATTCGAAAGAAAAGTTGTAAATGATGAGAATAGACTATTGGGAATAATTTAATACATATTCATAGTGAAAAACATTTTTCAAACATAAGTCAGTGATTTAGTGGTTAGGGCATAAGAGAAGGTCTTGCTGGCCCTTTTGGCTATCCACTGCATTATGTATACATACAATGTTTCTGACAATCTCGATATCATTAAATAGACAAATTGAAGATGCGATTTTGGTCGTAAGTAAATAAAAATCTGTTTTTGTCTTTCCGAGAAATAAAATGAGAAATTCGACTCCAAAAGAACGAAACAATGCAGAGCATTTTCTTCCAAAAAATTTAATGGCAGAAATATTTACATTTGATGACCGATAAATAAACCAACATCTCATTTAAAAGATAACCCAAAGATTGAAAACTGACCGTAAAAGGCCTCTGAAGCAGATTTTGAACCCGAAACGAAAGAGGCAGAATCAAATCGAATGAAATTTCAAATCTATTAGTGCAATAAAATGTAAAACAAATGTATCAACCCATATGACGTTCAACAACGCGGTTACAAAAGGCAATGAAGCTAATAATAAATCAGACATTCAGTAATATCAGGTACCTTGCATGCCATCATAACAGCGTATCAAAACAACCCAGGCAACGAAAGTGTAAAGAAACAAAACCATGATTAAGAGCAGAAAATAGTTCTGCTTCAATGAAGCGTCATTTATATATTTATATATCTATATATATCTATATATATATATATTTCTGTACAAATCATGAATATTTGGTATTATATTCCTCCTTCGTATTGATATGATACGCTATACAGTATAATAAATGAAAATATTTTCAGCTAAACGACTACCGCTTTTGGATTTTAATTATATCAATCTTCTTTTTCTTTCTTTCTTTTTTTCATCGCGAGAATCTCTCGGCCGGGACGCCACTGCAAGGTGATAAAAACATACAGCGGTTTTCACTGGAGATGTAATGGATGATGTTCTGGGTGTAATGGATGGTGGATGTGGATGATTTCAAGTAAGAGGAAATCTATAGATGGATCTCACTTCGGAATGATGAAACCTTATCCCGTTCGCTTCAGTGTAAAAGATCGTAGCTTGATTATACACAGTTTGGAGAAAAGTATTGGGACACTTGACTTTTCAGGAAATACGTGATTCATCTCCAAACTTTTGCTTGGAGGCACACAATTGTATTAGACGTCTTTGGATCCATGAGCATGAACATTTCTCTTCATTAGAACCTGTTCCAGCATGACGATGCCCCAGCTCCATGAAGATCTGCTTAACATGAGGTTGGAGTGAAAGCTCTCCTGCTATCAAGTTTTAAACCCTATTGAGATCATTTGGAATGCTGGATGAACCCCAGGTCTCCTCACCTCACCTCACCTACATCAGTACCTGACTTTGCTAACACCCTTATAACTGAATGGATCTTCACCAATCTTTACAAAAACTCAAGAGGAACATCTTCCCAGAAGAGTGGAGGCTTATAACAGCAAATAGGGGCTCAATGTGGAATGAGATGTTTTGAAAGTTCATACCATACTAATGCTCAGGTGTCCATAAGGGTGTCTTTGGTCCATACGGCATATGATTTCTGCAAAATGTAGCTGCAAAACTTTTGGCACCCTTAGTCTCAGCACGGTCACCGCTTGCCAAGAAATAAATAGAAATAAAATAATTATTGGTGCTTCCTTTTTTTTTTTCTTCATTCGATGATGCTCTAATGGGGAGTTTTTTTTTTTTTTTTTACTGGTTAAGATTTTTTATATTTCTTTTCCCTGTTAAATCCAGAAGACCACCCTTTTCGACGCCCTCATAGAATTCGGGTATTAAAAAAAAATCTATAAAAATGCTCTCAACAAAAGTCTATTAAATAAAGGCAAAACTAATACTCTGGAATCTCCGCCATGGCTCTGTGTCATGTTACGAATAAGTACGTCAAGGATTTTCCACGTCATAGCAAATTGTTACTGTCATTTCTCAGTCATTAATCAGTAGCTCTGAGTAGAATTGAATAATCATCACTTTAAGATGGAGGGGAGGGTAAAAGACAGAGAGTACAATGGTTTCTGGGAATGTGGTATTATATTGGACGTGTTTTTCATCCAACTGTTGCTTTTTTGGGTAAAAAAAACAAAAAAAGAAAAGAAAAATTCAGGTCTGTCTACATTGCCTTCATACAATGAAACAACAACAATTTCATCATTTATATAATTTTTTTTGCATTAGATTTTTTTTTATTTGAGGTATTTGGGTTTGGTGTTTAAACAAAATGGATGTAAAATTAACTGATCAACCATCAGTACAGAATCAGAGGCTTCATCCAGCATTCTGGCTTTACTCTGAGAAGTTCATATGGATCACTAGGTGTTTTTCAAAAGCAACAAGTGAGGGACAGGAAATGGGAGTCCCACACATGTCCTTTTCTTACAGTGTTATATCGCAAACATCTTCACACAATCATTACAGAACAACCCTGAACAACCCCACCCCGCCCTGTCTGCCCCGCCCTGTCTCCCCTGCCCCACCCTGTCTGCCCTGCTCCACCTTGTCTGCCCTGCCTCGCCCTGTCTGCCCTGCCTCGCCCTGTCTGCCCTGCTCCACCTTGTCTGCCCTGCCTTGCCCTGTCTGCCCTGCCTCACCCTGTCTGCCCTGCCTCGCCCTGTCTGCCCTGCCTCGCCCTGTCTGCCCTGCCCTACCATCTACTGGATTGTTTATCATTGGTGCAAACTGCCCCAAACTGGAAATTTCTTCTTAAAAAAAAGACCTCCAGGTTAGATTGGATGTTAGATTGAAAAAGTTAAATTGTGCACTTTAGGGCATTAATTAAATTCAGTATTGTGAGATTGTGACTACACAGAGAGATTAAACAAATAAAGAAAATGCATAAATAAGTCATTTTCTTTTCTGTGTGTTTAGAAACTAAAGCTGTTTTTCCCCCTTTTTGTTTTTGATATAAAAAAATAAATCATCATAATTTACATTTTGTTTTTAAATTGCCAAAAAAAACAATAAAAAAAAACAAACGAATGCAACCTACACGGACCGAATTTTTGACAACATAGAGCAACAAATCCAGAAAAATATCGCCCAAAAACTAATGTGATGGAAATATAGTCCAGGAACTAATGCCAGAGAAATATAGTCCAGGAACTAATGCCAGGGAAATATAGTCCAGGAACTAATGCCAGAAAAATATAGTCCAAGAACTAAAGTGTGGGAAAGATAGTCCAGGAACTAAAGTGCAGGAAATACAGTCCAGGAACTAATGCCAGGGAAATACAGTCCAGGAACTAATGCCAGGAAAATATAGTCCAGGAACTAATGCCAGGGAAATACAGTCCAGGAACTTATGCCTGGGAAATACAGTCCAGGAACTAATGCCAGGGAAATACAGTCCAGGAACTAATGCCTGGGAAATACAGTCCAGGAACTAATGCCAGAAAAATATAGTTCAGGAACTAATGCCAGGGAAATATAGTCTAGAAACTAAAGTGCAGGAAATACAGTCCAGGAACCAATGCCAGGGAAATATAGTCCAAGAACTAATGCCAGGAAAATACAGTCCAGAGACTGAAGCACGGGAAATATAGTCCAGGATCTAATGTCTAACTAATGAACGTTAACGATGCACTAACAAATGGTATTTTTAGTCCAGGCGTGTTAGCTCAGGAACTAATGCCTGGAATTTATAGTCCAAAAAACCTTTAGTGCAGGAATTTCAGAAATTCAATTGCAGAAAAACCTAGAATTAAATGCTATTTTGTCTTTTTTGTAGCTGTTTTAATTTGATGCTGATAACTGAATGCACTGATGGGGGAAGAGTCACGAGAGGGTTTACTAGTAGCAGGAGAAGCACAATATATATTGGATATAATGTGAGGGATAAACTGATTCTGAATAACTTAGATAACCCAAACCTGGTTTGGAGTTGTAGATCTCCTGCTAAAGAGCTCTGGGCTCAACCCTACTGAACACCTTTGAGATGAATGTGAACTAGTGGAACATCTTCCCAGAAGAATGGAGAGAATTATAAGAGCAAATTGGGACAAAAAGCGGAATGCGATGCTTAAAGAGCACCGTACTCATGACCAGGTGATGTAAAAATATAAATATATAAATATAAAAATATTCGCATGAGTAAATAATTTGGTCTTCAGGAGACACGTTTGATTTGGACAGTCGTATTTAAATCTTTCGTATCGGATATCTGGGTCGAAACAGATGTACCGCAGTGTCTGAGGTGACAGTCAGTCTGATCTAAAATTACTACTAAAGGTCAAAAATAAAGGAAAGGCGAAATGTGGCATGTGCGAGCGCCTGCCAGGAACAAGGTCTCCGGCATATCTTATCACAATCTTCTGACAAGCCTTGCTGTGCTGTGTGTGTGTGTGTGTGTGTGTGTGTGTGTGTGTGTGTGTGTGGTAAGACAAGACAGGCCAAATGTCATCTGAGGAAGCTGTGTGTTCCACACACACCTGCCATGTTAACACTTCCTTTCTCCCTCTGAGTAAAACAGGAAGTGTGCATTATCACTCCATGATCACACATCTCAAACTGACATGAGCAAAGAATAACCCAAAGGTCATATAAGGTCATATATATATATAAAAAACAAAACAAAAGAAAAACAGGAAGCTGTTCTTGAAACTAAGATCCAGGTTCTGAAGTTAGCAGGATAGTAAGTGGGTGAATTTATGAATTTATTTATTTATATATTAGGAACTCAACAAACAAACTGCAGAGAAAAAAAAAATTGGAGGCAGAAACTTCATACTCTTGTTTAGAATCCAGCAGGTTTGTTTTTTGAAAGCAAAGGGAAGTTGATTTAACTCAGGAGCTTAAGGAGTGCCATTTTAGCTCAGACACCTCATTCCAGCAACCTGCATAAAGGTATTTAAGATTAGGAACTACTGTCTGGGGAACTATAATCCAAGACAGTAAATCCAGTGATTTCATGGACACTTTTTAATCCAGGAACCATGAGGGCAGCATTAAAACCCACAGAAACACTCAGGAGTTTCAGCTCTGGGTAGTAGATTTAAAGACAGGAATCCAAGCAGAGAACAGAGAAATGTTTAGCCAGGAACTAATGACTGGGAACTACAGCTCAGGAACTAATATCTAGGCCTTGGAGCTCTATATTAGGAACTAATGCCTGGAAGCCCTAGTCCATGAATGAATGCCTGTGAGCTGTTGTCCAAGAACTGAAGACTGGGAAGTACAGGGGATATAGTTCAGGAACTAAAACATTTGTTCCTGGACTAGAGCTCCCAGAGATTCCTGGATGATATCTCCCACAAATTAATCTTTGTACTTGAATTCCTAGGCATTAGTTCCTAGACTACAGCTTTAAGGTGTAGTCTAGGAACTAATGCCTAGGAATTCAAGTACAAAGACCAATTTGTGGGAGCTATCATCCAGGAACTAATGTCTGGATGTCTAGTTCTTATGTCTGAGAGATTTATTTCAGAGACTAATGCCTAGGGGTTATAGTCCAGGAACTAATACTTGGGAACTTTAGTCTAGGAACAAATTACTTATAGCTGTAGTCCAGGAACCAATGTCTAGGAACTATAATCCAGTAACTAATGTCTAGGAGCAACAGTCCAGGAAAAAAGTCCTGGGAACTGCAGTCCAGGAACTCATACCTGGGCTGTGAGTTCAGGAACTAATGCCTGAGAGCTCTATGCCAGGGATTACTGCCTATGGGCTATTGTCCAGGATCTAATGCTTAAGAACGTTAGTCCAGGTGCAAATGCATTGAAGCTGTAGTCTAGAAACTAGGGTTGATTTAATGACTAAATCTGGGCTGTAATCCAGGAACTAACATTTGAGAGTACTAATCCAGGAACTAATGCCTAGGAGCTACTGTTCAAGGACTAATGTGTAGAAACTACAGTCCAGAAACGAACGCCTGTAAAACTATATGTACATTATAATTACTCATAATTATGAGTTTTAGTCCAGCAATTTTGGTGGACACTTTAATCCAAGGACTTTACTCCTTAGATCTAAAAGAACAGACATTTTCTTCAGGCTTCCCTGAACACAAGACCGGAACCTTCACCCGAGGAACTGAGGGCTGTATAAGAAAAAACTGTAAGTTGTTGAAACCGAAGCTCTGAAGTTCGGTATTTTGATGGTGAGATTAATCACAGCGCTGCCTCTGGGCAGGAACCAAATGACACATCGTGTCTCATCACCATCTGTCATGAAGGAACACCAGAGATAACAGCATGGTCCTCTGAAAGGTCACGGATAACTTCAGACAATCTCCTCGCATTGCCTCGGTGATTCACGCTCATCTAATTTGTCAGATGGAGGCGGGGGGTGTTGGGGGGTATTTTGATAGTGAGATTAATCACAGCGCTGCCTCTGGGCAGGAACCAAATGACACATCGTGTCTCATCACCATCTGTCATGAAGGAACACCAGAGATAACAGCATGGTCCTCTGAAAGGTCACGGATAACTTCAGACAATCTCCTCGCATTGCCTCGGTGATTCACGCTCATCTAATTTGTCAGATGGAGGCGGGGGGTGTTGGGGGGTTAAAAAAGTGAACTGAAAGATCAGTGAGTTTTCAGAAATGTTCTCTCTGAAACAGCTGTCGATCACTTACTCAAGGCCAAATAACACTCCTAGGACCGTTTTCAATTAGCTTTAAACACTCTCAAATCTGCCAAAAGTATTTTAACACCTGCCATTTCCAGCCATATCTGCTTTACAATGACAAAGACAATGCCCCTGTGCACCGACAGCTCCATGAAGATACATGTTGGGTTGAAGTGGAAGATCTCATGCACCGCTGTCTGCACCCCAGACCTCCTCACCTCACCTACACAACACCCTTGTGATTAGATAAGCACAAATAAGACTGGGATGTTTAAAAAGGAGAACATAGCAATCTTATGGTCAGGTGTGGGACTGTGGATCAGAAGGTTGTGAGCTCAAATTCCAGCCACACCAAGCTTCCTCTCCTGGGCCCCTGAGTAAGGCCCCTTAACCCCATAACTGCTCAGTTGTATAAAAACTTTAGAAGCAGAGAAAAGGATAATAAAATCTCCCAAAAAGCAGGGAATCGTATCAAATCTAATCAAAACTTCAAATCCAAATCCAAGTCCACATGAGTGCCTGATAATGTCCTCATGTTAAATAGACGAGGACGTCTTCAAGCAAGTTTTTGATACTTTGTGAGTTGACAGGAAGAAAAGAATTTGCATTGTGTTTGTAGAATTTGGCGGACACTCTTATCCAGAGCAACTTACATTTCTCATTCTCATTCATACACCTAAACAACTACAGGGTTAAGGGCCTTGCTCAAGGGCCCAGGCGTGGTCTCTTGGTGTGGCTGGGATTTGAACTCTCAACCTTTAGATTCAAAGTCTAATGCCACCACCTCCCATTAGAGCACACTCATCCAGTATACCACATGACACTGATTGCTGTATATTGTTGTCATTTCACTCACGAGAAAGGAAAAGAGGAACGCGAACGAGGGAGTTTCTCCAGGAAATTTTCTCAGAGCTCGTATTCTGCAAATCGAAAGCAACTCATGCCTTTTTTTTTTTTTTACTGCCACAAAAGGGAAGAAAAAAGGCAGTTGAAAGTAGACGGACCCTCCCGTCCTAAGGAAAAGGTGTCTATATGAATAAATGAATATATAAAGGAATAATTAAACACTCCCTATCTGCACATGACCTTGCATGACCTCGCAATTCAATTGCAACTATACCTGTGAGAACAACAGTAAACAATATTTCCCTTGGACCTACACACATGAGAATATTTAGAAAGATGAATGTGAAAATTCTGGACCCCCCTTCCCCCCTTTTTCCAGATTTAAACATCTACCTTACCCTTCCCTCATCATTATCATCATCGATTCAGAAGATCAAACTCATCAGAGAAAAATACAATTAAAATAGGTTTCTACAGAATGAGAAATAAAGCGAAGGAGCTGAATATGAGACTATGATGAAAAATATTTAGGGGAACGTAAAACAGAAATCAGGAGCTCGCTGGGGAAAAATTTACGCAAGTTTTTTTTCCATGAACGATTTTTTTCTACCTGAGTGATGAGATTCAATTTGAGACTTTCAGTGCAGGTTTTGACGTTTGAGGTATTTCAACTCTCTGCACTTTTTATTGTTGATTTACATATGAGGGTTTCGAAAGATCTGAATTATGATTAATAAACTTTGCATACGTCCCCCTGGTGGTAGCTTCTGGATAAACCTTTTCTTTGTAAAAGTAAAGGTGATTTACACATGTACATTACATGTTGGAAAACTGTGGTCAGAGCATGGGGTCAGCAGCATTAAGGGCCTTTCTTAAGGGCCGCATGAGTGGGAGCTTGTCAATACCAGGGCTTGAACCATTGACCTTCTGATCAGTAACCCAGAGCCTTAACCACTGAATTTCCCTGAAATTAGTCAGGAACCAGTGAGACATTTCTTGGCAATAAAACCCAATCTGTATTCTGAGAGCGAGAAAAGCGAAAGAGAGGGATAAATAAATAAATAAATAAATAATCAATAAAATAAAAATCAATAATAAAATATTATTATGATTAATAATAATAATAATAATAATAACATTATTGTAATAAAAAATATTGTATGCAGACCATCGTGTCAATTTAGAGAAAAGAAGAGACCGAAAGCAAGATAGATCGATCGAGAAAAAGAGAGATTGGGAGAAAGTGAAGGAGATAAAGCGAGAGAGGATCAATAAATATAAATAAATAAACAAACATTTAAACAAATGGATAGGTAAATAAATAAAATATATATATATTATCACTAATAAAAAATCATAGACATTTTATTAGTCTCCATTCTGTTCTTACTGATGCTTTGGCAATATTGTATGCAGGTATAGAAAGAGAAAGTGAAGGGTAGAAAGAGAAAGAGAAAGAGAGAGAGAGAGAGAGAGAGAGAGAAAGAGAGAGAGAGAGAGAGAGAGAGAGAGAGAGAGAGAGAAATGGCATGATGGAAAAAAACAACCTCCTGACCCCATCAACAACAAAACCGCATCAGCATCAGCAACAACATGAGCATCAGCATGAGCAGGGGCAGGGGTAGCGACAGGGGCAGGGACAGGGGCAGGGACAGGGGCAGGCACATGCATAGGGACAGGGGCAGGGCAGGGCCACCGGCAGGGACAGGGGCAGGCACATGGGCAGGGGCAGGGACAGGGACAGGGGCAGAATGGAAAGCGGTGAGGTGCTGCAAAACAGCATCAGCATCAGCAGGGGCAGGGGCAGGCACAGGGTAGGGGCAGGGGCATGAGCAGGGACGGGGCAGGCACAGGGGCAGGGAGAGGGGCAGGGACAGGATGGAAAGCGGTGAGGTGCTGGTGCTGGTTCCTGAGCGTAGTGTCAGTAATAGCACTTGAAGAATCTAAAAAGCACCGTTTTGCCTACACACACCGGTCGAGCCAAATGCTGTGTTTTGTTTCGTTTACTCACGTCAGCTACTGAATAACCCGAACGTAGTGATACATGGTGATCAGGGGTTAATTTCTCCTCACACCTTTCACACACTCATACCATCAAACTTAATCATAATCTTCACTAATTACATCAAAAACATTTTTTTTTTGCCAGAGATGAGATATCTAATTTGGGAAATTCTGAATCAATGTCTTGCTGGTTGAATATAATGATGATGATGATGATGATGATGATGGTGATGGGGATGATGATGGTGGTGGTGGTGATGAAGCTGTGGAGAGTCTCTCAGAGTCTCGTCTGGGCCTCGGGGATGTAAATCTCGATGCTGTCGGCTCGCTCGGTCGCCGAGTTCTGCCGAAACGACGCCGCTCTTTTGGCAGCCATGAGACGCCTCCGGGCTTCCTGTCTCTGTCGGTCGGGAAGATCCAGAGACTTCTCCCGCGTCACGCTCTTCTTCAGCATCTTCTTTGGTACAGGGGGCGGGAGCTGAGATGAACAAACAGGAAAAAAGGACGTTTTAAAAGAAGTACGAGTTCTCGTGAAAGAGCTGTTGCTATAGAAACGATAACGTATTATGACGATATTATAACGATAAAAAGCATTCATTTGCTGTTGGAAATGGTTGGAAATGTCGACCCCTGGTGGTCTGGAGCAGTTAGTGCAGGAACAGCTGTGGACGCTGTGAACTGATCTGTTTCATTCCGTTTCCTGCTGATTTTCTATTATTTTACTGAAGGTGAAATCAAATTGGAAAAATTATGAATTCTTAAATTATGTAAGTCAGAAAAGGAAGGTTGTAAGAATGACGTGTTTGATGTATCAGTGTTTAAAGCGGTTTGATATCCAAGTTTAGAGCTCACCTTCTTCACAGGACTTTCTATAATCCTCCAATCGTTGCTCTTGATCTTCTGAAGCTCATCGAATTTGGAGGTGACGTCGTCGATTGAGAGCTGCAGCAGGTCCCAGAATCCAGCCAGGTCCTGAGAGGTGGGTCGTGGCATGGCACTTGGGTCCTGCAATGGGTACAGGGTTCAACATTTCACACTGAATTACACAGTGAAGGTCATACATCATACACCATCTATCTATCTATCTATCTATCTATCTATCTATCTATCTATCTATCTATCTATCTATCTATCTATCTATCTGTCTGTCTGTCTGTCTGTCTGTCTGTCTGTCTGTCTGTCTGTCTGAAAGATAAATAGATGTGGAGGTTGAACAAGTAGTTTTGAGAATTTTATTTCTGATCTGAGAAATGCTCCAAAGCGACTGAGAAAAACTGTAATGCAGGTGTCTGATATAAATCCAGTGTTATTGATTATTGATTATTGTGTAAAACATTTGTGCAGGTGTTTGTAGGAGGTAAACAATAACAGTGAAGAAACATATTTGTTTGTTTTGTAATTGTTGTGTGAGTGTAAGCACCTCACACTCCATACTATTCACTCTCTAATGCAGTAAGTTCCTCCTGCTCTCAGGTAATAAAAACACAATCTCCTGCTCTCAGAATAATCAGATACTGGTTACACACACACACACACACACACACACACACACACACACACACGCACTTGAAACTGAAAAAGTTCTCCTAGGTCCCTTCACTACTGAGGAGGACGTTAATGAACATGCAGTTCATCACTTCTCCACTAGATGTCCTCATGAGTAGTCAGCGCTAATAGAAGTGAATAGAAATATCTCCCTGAAGCTTCCTCCAGTTCTGCTCAATACATTGACAATTTTCCTGACGGATCCTTAATAGGTTTTGCGCTTCATCAAACTCCAATCAGTAAGTCATTTGAGGTGAGTTGGAAAAAAGTTTGCTCAAATTGCCCTGCTATGACTCGTTTTTTTTAATGCGATTATATAAAGCTGTTATATCAAAGCGGTTCTTGTCGATACTGGGGATATTGGCAGCATCAAATGTGCAAAGTTTGCTTCTCAAAATGCACTGTGACGCTAGAGAAGATAACACGCCAATTAACCAAATGCGTTACGATTTCTGATGTCTGGAAGTAACGAAGGGAAAGTTGCTCATGTTCAGAATCAGGTTATGCAGCTAAAACGTTACGACGATTCTTTTTATGTGAATCAGCTATTGCTTCCAAGCTTGTGAGATGTTCCAGGGGAATCATCAGTCTGTAGACCACCACCTGTACACACAAGCACTGGCCTTTACACTGATCACAACAACCAATCAGTAATAACCACTGTTCCCAATCACTGATCACCACTATTCCCAAGGACCAATCCCTGATCACCACTATTCCCAAGGACCAATCAATGATCACCACTATTCCCAATGACCAATCACTGATTAAAACTATTCCCAAGGACCAATCACTGATCACCACTATTCCTAACAACTAATCACTGATCACCACTGTTCCCAATGCACAGACATAAAAGTCACACAAGCACACACACATACAGAGATACAGACAAATGCATAAACACATCACACATTGACAAATCAATGTACACACACACACACATACACACACACACACACACACACACACACACACAAATGGTGTGTAACCTACCAGATTTTGCTGACAGAGCCAATAAAACTGCTGGAATTTCTGGGACATGAGGAGCTGAGCGCTGCCCACTGCACTCCGGATCTTACCTAAAACTACACACACACACACACACACACACACACACACACACACACACACACACACACACATATTCAGAAGATCCTCTAACACTGGGCTCTATAGTTTCTGATGGTCAGTGTTTGGGACTCACTCTCCTCAGACAGGTCGTTCTCCTCAGCCTCTCCCTCCATCTCTTTACACCATCCCTCCATCCTCTTGGTCTCGCCGTGCAACAGCTGCATGAACCAGGTGCCGTCCCTCCTGGCCGAGGGCGACGCCCGGCCCGAGTCAGACGCCTGGGGCGGAGTAACCGTTACGGCCACGGTGGGCACAGCGGGGACGGAGGGCACTGAGGGCTCGCGCCAGGGTTCCGCGCTGCGCTGCGGGCTGGATGGCTCGTTGGCAGAGCGGTAGTCGTCACGGTAACTGAACAGGCCCTGCGTGCGAACAGTTCTCACTGCGCCGTACTGCGTGGGCGTACTCGGCTCACTGTGCCTCTGCAGACCACCGCCTCCAAACTGCAGACTTTTATCCTCCATCGCAGGGAAACCCTCCAGCTCCAGGTCAGCCTGCACTGCTGCTGTCACGCTGTTAGAGCGCTTAAACCGGCCCACGCTGAGACGGAGAGAGACAGAATTACAAGATAGATAGATAGATAGATAGATAGATAGATAGATAGATAGATAGATAGATAGAGAAAGACAGACAGACAGACAGACAGACATTGAAATAAAAAGTGAGTGAAAATGAGACAGACAAAAACAAAGACAAACTGACAGACAGACAGAGAAATTGAGACAGAAAGATAGACAGAGAGAAAGCAAGCAAGAGAGAGAAAGTAATACAGACATATAGATAGATAGACAAACAGTTAAACATACATACAGACAGATAGACAGACAGACAGACAGACAGACAGACAGACAGACTAACAGACAGGCAGATAGATAGATAGATAGATAGATAGATAGATAGATAGATAGATAGATAGATAGATAGATAGATAGATAGAAAGTAAGACAGACAGACAGGCATGCAGACAGACAGACAGACAGACAGACAGACAGAAACAAAAAGACAGACAGAGAGAAAGCAAGAAAGAGAGAGAAAGTAATACAGATAGATAGATAGATAGATAGATAGATAGATAGATAGATAGATAGATAGATAGATAGATAGATAGATAGAAATAGAAAGAGTGGAAGTGAAACAGACATACAGACGAACTGAAACAAAAATACAGACAGAGAGAAAGTAATACAGACAGACAGACAGACAGATGATCCCCTGATCTGCCCTTAATCATCATCATCATGAGTAATTTCTATTAATGATATAATTTCGTATTAGTTATTATATTTTGTTTGAGGTGTTTCTTTTCCCCATGCACTTTCACCGTTTATCTCCGACTCTGATCATCAGTTTGCTTCGAATAAAACATTCTGAAAAAGACTTGTGAAACAGGATTTACTGTACAAACACATTCACTCAAACTCCGAGAGGAGGAATAAAGCAACAGCAATATCAGAAGAAGCTCCGTATCTCACTTGGATTCACGTAAATCTCCCTTTTTACCCGAGAAAAAACACAGTAACGGAAAATTGCTAATTTACCGTTTGTCATCTTCCACCTGAATCCCTACAGAATGATATTCTCGTAATCCTCTGCTCTCCGACTCGGAATCCGTAGCCGCCTCCACCTGGGGTGAACAAAACACACCACTATTCATATAGAAGCTGATCTGAGCTCAGCAACTCAAGTTTATACACATGTATATAAAGGCAACAACACGACTCAGATACAGCTGATCCCAGATCAGAGATAGAATACACACATGGAGTGGAAATGCCAATGTTCTCATTACAACTGAACCCAGATCAGCAAACGATTTTCATTCACATTCACAAAAGTACAACAATCTGTTCTGTAACTGATCTAAGATCAGTGACTTTTTAGAACAAAGGGTAAGAAAAACATCATTAAGACTGATCCAAGATCAGTGACCTTTTGTCTCCTTTATATGAGGAGAAGTTAGTGAGCATTATAACTAATCCCAGATCAACAACTGCATCCTATAAGCATTAACAGTCTCATATCCATCCCCAAGACTGATCAAAATCAGGTCATAACATTTGAAGACATTTGAAATAATAAACAATAATAACAAAACAAACATCACACTTTTTTAATTTGAGAAATTAATTATTTTCCACGGAACATGTTGAAAAATGCATAAAATATTAATCACCATCTTTATTGTAACTTATCCAAAATCAGCGAGAGTATTTAACAGACCATTAAATAATAAATATCGTTTCGTTTTGTAAAGGTGGTGCAGGACATGTATGAGGACAGTGTGACAGCAGTGAAGTGTGCATTAGGAACAACAGACTGGTTTAAGGTAAAAGTGGAACTGCATCAAGGATCGGCTCTGAGCCCTTTCCTGTTTGCAGTGGTGATGGACAGGTTGACGGACGAGGTCAGACAGGAGTCTCCCTGGACTATGATGTTTGTGGATGATATTGTGATTTGTGGTGAGAGTAGGGAGCAGGTTGAGAAGAGCCTGGAGAGCTGGAGGTACACATTGGAGAAAAGGGGAATGGAAGTCAGTAGGAGTAAGACAGAGTACATGTGTGTGAATGAGAGGGAGGGCAGTGGAGGGGTGCAGTTGCAGGGAGAAGAGGTGGAGAAGGTGGAGGAGTTCAGGTACCTGGGGTCAACAGTGCAACATAATGGAGAGTGTGTTAGAGAAGTGAAGAAAAGAGTGCAGGCAGGGTGGAATGGGTGGAGAAGAGTGATAGCAGGAGTGATTTGTGATAGAAGAGTATCTGTGAGACTGAAAGGGAAAGTTTATAGGACTGTGGTGAGACCTGAGATGTTGTATGGGTTAGAAACAGTGGCATTGAGTAAAAGACAGGAGGTGGAGCTGGAGGTAGCAGAGCTGAAGATGTTGAGATGTTTGTTGGGAGTGACGAGGATGGACAGGATCAGAAATGAGTTTATTAGAGAGACAGCGCATGTAGGACGTTTTGGAGACAAGGTGAGGGAGGTGAGATTGAGATGGTTTGGACATGTGCAGATGAGGGACATGGGGTATATCAGTAGGAGAATGCTGAGGAAGGAGACACCAGGAAGGAGGAAAAGAGGAAGACCAAGGAGGAGGTTTATGGACATTATGAGGGAAGACATGCAGGTAGTTTGTATGAAAGAGGCAGATGTAGAGGACGGGGGTGGGGGGGAATGGAGACGGATGATCCGCTGTGGCGCCCCCTAATGGGAGAAGCCAAAAGAAAGTTTCTGTCCATATAACTGATCTGAAATCAGTGGGAGGATCTAACCAACACTAGAAATACATAAAAATTTCCATCCTTATAACTGATCTGAGATCAATGAATATATTTAGCATGATTAATAAATAGCACCGCTTCTTGTAATAACTGATCCAGAATCAGTATCAGTACCTAAACAGCATTAGAAATAATTAGCATTTTCTCCAGATAACTGATCTGTTATAAGAACTGTCATGCTGGTTAGATACTGTCACTGATCTCAGATCAATTATATAATGCGTAGAACTGATTTAAGATCAGTTGCCAATCAATAGATCTGTCATGCTTATTAAAACTGATCCAAGATCAGTGACATTACAGTAATAATGTAATATCTTAATTAAAGCTGATCTATGATCAGTCAATCCTGCCCCAAAACTAGGTCTTAGAGCAGGTGATCTTAGATCACTAACTACATCTAACTAGCACAAACCCAGTCCTCAAACTTATTCAGTGTCTACATTTAGTTAACCGCTAAAGGGCTAATCCCTGATAATGATCCTCAATACAGCTGATTCAGGATCAGCCATTACTCCACTCAGGACCTAATCAGAGATCAGTGACTCTCTTAGACTAGTGAAAAAAAAGGGCCTCAGGCTTATATGAAGGAAATTATTGGGTCAGGGACCACACACACACACACACACACACACACATACACACGCACACACACACACAAACATTTGCAAATCATGGTGGGATGATTAATGGTAGCGATTGAAGCGCTCCTGAAAGTACACTTTGATTTACTATGCAAACAGAGGAGGGATTCTGAGAGAGAAAATGATTAAACAGACGAACAGAAAACAGAACACACACACACACACACACACACACACACACACACACACATTTCATTCTGCACTCCATCCTGTCGACATTCTATTATAAAATAATATACACATGTACAGCAATAGAATATTAGTAATTACACCATTCTGATTGGTCACAAGATGTTGATTTATTTCACTAAAACTGCGGCTCTGAGGGGGGTCTGGTCGTGCGTTTCCCAACCAGGCCTTCATTGTTGTCCTAACACCCCGGATCTGAACAGAGCGCCGCATCACACACAGGAATCTCATACAGTGAGAATGAATTTTAGCACTAAAGCAAGAAACCCAATGAACACAATTCATTCTTCTTTCACTGTAGCCACAACTGCACCTCCACATACATCATCTCTAGCAGGAAGCATCGATATTCACCTCAGAAAATTATCCCCATTTTGCATTTTTCTGTGTGAATTCTACAGGAAAGAAACCGCAAAAGTATAAAAGGTTCGTGAAAAACCTCAACAACAGTTTTATGGCCGACCAAATATATCTGCGACCAAATCAGTTCCTTCTCCTCTATCAGTCATTTTGGAGATAAAAACAAAAAACAGCTATTACATGCACATTTATATTTTTGAATTTATGAAGTTTGCAGTAGATGCAACTCGAAAATCTGATTGGTTACAGCTTAATGTACTTTAGAAGTTGATTTTAAAGGCTCAACGCAACACCTGATGTCACTACAAGAATCAGCACTTCGAGGAGAAAAACTATGAAAGGAAGAGAATAGATGATGGGACTTGCTGACCCTGATGGCTTCCCACTATTAATCCACGATTACAATCCCAAATACGGACTCAATTTGGAATGGGATTTTCAAAAAGC
>MU551610.1:6762862-6777862 GCA_024362625.1 Silurus asotus | reverse complement strand
ACAGAAGCTGTAGTAGCTATCGTCTCTGTACTCACAATTTCCTCAGAAACAGACAACTGATGAGCACATGAAGGAGGCAAGAAATGTCTCAAATGAACTCTTGATACGAGGTGGTGTTAAAACGTTTCGAGACTAGTGGTGTATACTGACCACGTGCGATTTCTTCAATGGCAAGTTAGAGCGAAGAGTTTAGTTTCACCTTGAAGGCACACCTGTGACCTGAAAACCACCTTGTGAACCTGATGAGGGAATGCCATGCGTTTGCTGAGCTGGCATCTACGCTAACATAAAGCCATAATCTAAAATATAAAACATATTCTATGTTTGTTTCATGTGCTTTTGTTTACTACATAATTCCAGCTGTGTTCTTGTCTAGTTTAGATGCCTTCAGTATTAATGTACGATGTTGAAAATATAAAAAATTATAATGTTGCACCCAAAAACACATCAAGGAACATTTATTAAATAAATACTGTGAAATGACAATATTTTGTCGGAAGAATCGCACTTTTTAGGGTCCCATCATAATCATCTTTTTTCATATTTTTTATGTTGCCTAGGAAACGCTCCTGTCAATCACGCCAGCTTGGATCAGACAAGGTTTTCTGGAGAACTTTGAACTTTTCTTCTAAATGGATATTAAAACGTTTCTTTTCCATCTCAGGAAGCAGAGAGAGAAAGAGAGAGAGAGAGAGAGAGAGAGAGAGAGAGAGAGAGAGATCCAGAGAAAAGTTACATCTGCAGTAAAGCTCGCTGGTGTCATGGTGATGAGACAGCAAGGACACACACACACACACACACACACACGCACACACACACACACACACACACACACACACACACACACACACACACAGCTATTATTTTATGAGTTCTGCTTTCTTCCAGTGCTGCTCTGACATTTCAGATGGCACTGAGAAATGACACGGCTCATGCCAGACTCACTCAGGCCAAATACAGAGAGATGAAGAAAGAGTAAGAGAGAGAAAGAGAGAAAGAGAGAGAGAGAGAGAGAGAGAGAGAGAGAGAGAGAGAGAGAGAATCAGCAGGAAGACAGGCAGGGAGGAATGTGGGAGCGAGGAACAAGTGCACAGCACACTAAATCAAACCGAGGTGGCGAGCGAGCAAAAGAGTGGGATGAAGCTGAGAATATTAAACCTGAATAAAAAAGTAGGAGGGGAGAAAGAGAAAGAGAGAGAGAGAGAGAGAGAGAGAGAGAGAGAGAGAGAGAGAGAGAGAGTCTGAGTTGAATCTTAATTAATAGATCGCACTACGATGACTCACTGGATATTTTTAGTGCGACAACAAAACACACACACACACACACATACACGCACACACACACACACACACACACACACACACACACACACACACACACACACACACACACACACACACACCTTTACATTACACCCTATGCAGTGAATATATACATATAAAGTGCACAGTAAGCGATTCCTGAGACTCAGTATAAAGCCAGGGTGAAGATGAAAAGGAAATGCTGAATAGTGATCGGCTAGACATTCAGGTGTGAATACTGGATTGTGATTGGCTGGAAGAAGTTCAGATTGATACGCTGGCTTTTGATTGGCCAGAAGGAGTTCAGGTGTGAGTTTAGCGCCTCAAACACACATTAGTTTCTCAGGTGAATCAGCGTTTTGAACAAATGAGCTGCTTATAAACACCTGAAACCATATTACCATCCAGATCCAGGTCCATACATGTGATTGTAGACGTTTTCTAATGACCTCACTGTAGCTTAATGGAGGAGCTTAGCATGTGGTTGAAGTTATATGGAGAATACTATGATTTGAGTAAATAGCACAAGGCACAAGATGAATATGACAAAGTAAAGAAGAAAACGGAAAGAAAAAAAAAAGGGAAAAATGGCATCAGGAGTCAACTCCAACTGCTTCCTTATTAAATTCTATTGAATTGAGATTTATTTGTATAGAGTTTTTAATAATGGATGTTTTCTCAGCTTTAAAGAGATAAAATGGTTATAAAGTCGTATAAAAGAATGCATAAATCTGTTCCTTATAATTGTAAGTTCATCACTAATCAGTGGCAAACGTGGTGATGGAAAAACTCCCTGAAACTGAGGAAGAAACCTTGAGAAGCTTAAGGGAACCCATAATGTCCATTTATTACAGGTTGATCATCGTTGAAGTGTACCGGTCATTCAAAGGCACGTAAATGCAGAACTGTTCATGCAAACGGTGGCCCTGAACCATTGTAAGAGATGTATTATGTATTATATGTATAGATGTAGATGTATTATCATCGCTCTCTCTGTTTATTAAAACTCATGTAAATACACGTCATCTCCTCCGGTACTAGAACTCTGCGTGTGACTCAGAGCCGCAGAACCTTCGATTCGATGTAAATGAAACGCTATTTTGATCTATTCAGTCAGTTTTGCTCTGCGAGCATCAAGGGCATGTTGAACTCCTCGAAGCAGGGAAGTGAGCATGGTATAAGGCGATGATTAACGGTGAGGTGTGATGCCTTACACCATTATACTGCTTCACCTCGGGCTGTTCTTCATCTCCACATTAACTTGTGCACCTAGACCTGGATTATCCTCAACATACTCTATAGATGGAGATGTTTGGGATGTGTTTGGAGGCTGTGTGGTTCATTTTTTAGGACATTAGCAGCTGTGTGTTATGTATTTATATCAGGGGGCCAAGCACTGAGGAGTGTAGACATTCCTTCCCCTTCCTACCTTTACTGCATGTATTATTATTATTATTATTATTAATATTATTATTATTATTACCTCTTTTGTGCAGACTGAAATGGTGACCAGTGGTCGACTCCATAGATATCGATTGTTACATCCCCGTGCTATTCGAAGAGCAGATGTTGTTTCTCAAGAGCCTTTGAGGATTATGATCAGTGATCGACCCTGAAGGAGTCGAACCCCGGTGCACTTGATCACCACTTCAGCCGGGGTTCCAACGTGTGGTGACGCGATAATGGATTCTCCAAATTCTCCAAATATTTCAACTTTCTTGTCATTTTAAATTCTTGACAATTTTTCGAATTTATTCCCTGCATTTTTACTTTATTCTCAAAATATTTTGACTTTATTCTTGTAGCTTTTTCATATATACATTACTGAAGTATTTTCGTAGAGACTTTTACTTTAACTTCATTACATTTCGAAGTACAAATACTTAACTACATTTTGTGAAATCGGTCACCAATCAGGGTCGAGCGCACGCTCTATTTTGAACTTGTTTTGATTGACGCTTGGTGTATCTACTAATCCCCAACATACAGTTCAGCATCAGTTGAACATCAAGCAAAACATTTTGAGAGGAATCAATGATGAAGAAACTCCAAACTCGAACTCACCACCACACACGTGACCTCATTTACATAAATTCTCTTTATAAAGTTGAAAAGAAAGTTTCGGGTTCATGATCATTGTAATAGAAATCAATCAGTGTTTGAGTTATTAATATCATTCTATTAATAGATCAGTGTGCTGAGAGTCACATTCGAAACTGAGGTGATTAAGTAAAGAGTCTTGTAATAAAAATGATAAAAGGAACATTAAAGCCGTAATAAACTTTAGTACTTTGGATACTTATGTAGATTTGAAGGCAAAAACTTTTGTACTTTTACTCAAGTGAAACTTTAAAGGGACACTTTTTACAGGTAATATTTTACTAAGTGAATCTCTACTTTTACCTGTATGCCTGTGTGTGTGTGTGTGTGTGTGTGTGTGTGTGTGTGTGTGTATGTGTATGGATCTAACCTGTATGCCTATAGAAGACCGGGGTGTTTTTAGATATTCCTCAGCTTTGGACACGAGTATGGCTTTATCGCACGTCAGCACGGAGCTGTGGGAGTCCGTAGACGGGTGTCTTTTCCCCGCCATTGCAATGGCTGCCGCTTCCATGGCGATAGTGACAGCCTTGGCGCTGTCCAGGCTGTCCGTGGAGTTGTACATGGTGCGACCCAAACCAAGCCCGAGTCCCTCCGAACCCCACAGACCTGAGCAAGGAATTAAGAAGATGCCCAGATACATTGTATTTTCCTGCGAAAGTTAAATGAGGTTTTATGAAGACGCCCTTCTATAGAGCGACTTACAGCTGAACAGCTCACGGAAAAGGTCTTTGTTCAAATGCCCAGCAGGGCACTTTAGTGGTGCTGGGATTGGAACTCAACATTCTAAAGTCCAACCCCCTACCCACTTAGCTACCACTGATTATTCCAGTCATACAGGTCATCTGTAATCTTAACTCGAATGTGCATAGTGGTGGTTAGATGTGTACCTCCTCTGGCCAGATGTCCCTCATGGTAGGCGTCCTGCGTGGACTCGGTGCTGCTTTGTGCTGTGATGGAGATAAGAGGTTTGGAGGCACTGCGGGGGGGCACTGGAGGTGGTGTCCGGTTATAGGTGGGAGTACTGGGGGTATAGGTGACCGCTGGGAAGGAAAGAATATTCAGAAAAAGAAAGAGAGTTGACGTGTTAAGATGTTGTTCTGCTCACCAATGTTGCATATAGCGATTGCTTATCTTGTTAGCTGGAACCCGTCTGTCCATTCCACTCTGACCACTTTTATCAAAAAGCCCTGGAGACCTGGATGTTTTTTGTTTTCTGCACCATTCCCATGAGATCATCGTTTCTTAAACACTCACAATGGTGCTGACAACAATGTCATTCTGAAGTTTGATCAAAATGTTGTGGAAATGATGCTGGATGTATCACATGACCTTAAATATATGTGTACAGGTTTTTCTATCAAATCCTGCTTGCGATGCCTCGTTCTGAGTTGTGGTGGAAGTTCAATTCAAGTTTATTTCTGTAAACTTTATTTCACAATGGACATTGTCTCAAAGCAGCTTTATAGAAAGTAAGAATTATAGAACAAACATTTTAATAGAAGTGAATTATGTGAATTTCTATGTATTTATGAACAATCCAGGAGAGACTGTGGCAAGGAAAAACTCCCTTAGATGGTATGAGGAAGAAACCTTCAAAAGAACCAAAAGGAAACTGATAATAAATCATAAAAACCACATTACAAACACTGAAGAGTGAGAAATATCATGAGTCCGATGGAGTTGTGGAACCAGGAGCCCTTGAGCAACTCATAAATTAGCAAAACATCTGAGATCTTATATATTCAACACCAGTTCATCTAGCCATAGCCTTTTTCAATGATGTTTTGCCTCAAAGTCTAATGTCCGAAATCTTTTTCAACTGCAGCTGTTACATCTTCTCTGGTGCATCTTCTTTTTGAAGGTCGGAAATCTTGATGAGGTGGTACACAATTAAAGCTGGAGCGACGTCCTGATGCCTCAGAATCCTTACGAGTTCTGCATCTTCGAACTTCATGAGATGTCTTGCAACTGGAGAGTAAAGAACCCTGTCATCCTAGTGTAAGTCATTATGTGTGTGTGAGATGAAGAGTTCTATCCTCCTGTCCTGTTCTAATGTCGATTAAGGGATCAGACCTGAAACTCTCAAGTTTAAACAAGAGCGGCCCTCTTATCCACCCATGATGGACTCCTAAATAACTTTTCAGGTTTTCATTGTATAGTTTCATATAAAGCTGATTTAAATGTGAATGCTGTCAATATTTGTGTTGTTTCTGTGTTTGCCTGGAACATTGCTTGAATGCTTGTGTATTTGTGTTGTAGATGTGAAAAGTGCTAATAGCTTTCATCTCGGAATAATTATTCCCTCAGCTAAATATTGTGTAACTCCAGACCTTGAAGAGAATAACAACAGTTTATAACTCGAGCTATGGCAGAAATCACAACACTGACATTTTGAGAAGCATTTGTTTCACAGCTTGATTAGCTCACTCGGCAACTGCCACACAGCCTCCTCGTCGAACCGCCATGCTTTTTGGCATGAAGCAGTAGCTTGCCGAATGTGTACAGCCAGTAAACACACTAGGACACTTTGAGAAAATGTATATGGACCAAACATTTTGGACACCTGAACAATGCTTTTTGAATATCCCATTCCACATTTACTCCCCATTTGCTGCTATTAATACCTCCATTCTTCTGGGAAGATGTTTTGGAGATTTGTAGAAATGTATTCAGCCACAAGGGTTTTAGTAAAGTTGGGTTGTACGGATGTAGGTGAGGTGAGGAGTCCTAGGGGTGAGGTCAGTGTTTATTTAAATAAGATTGCAGCTCTATAGTATAAGATCTTCTGCGGGAAACCCATGTAAAGCAGATCTTCAAGGAGGTGGCTTTGTGAACAGGGTTTGTGTCATGCTGGAACAGGTTTGAGTCTCCTAGTTTAAATGAAATTTCACCAAAGACGTCCTATATCGGGGAAGAACCACATGAAGGTGGGCGATCTCATCAAGTTCAGCAAGCCCGTTCAAATCGAATTTAGCTGCTTACAGTATTAATAACAGCGAATATCTTTACTTTAAACAAGAAGTTACAACAAGTATCAGCTTCAGATTATTCCACATACAGACATATTCACAGGTAAAAATCTGTAACACTGACTGTCCAGCTCACTGGAATTCTTTCAAAATGCACAAAACATACGTTACTTTTCATATTAAGCTGGCTAGCTTGCTACTACCAAAAAGAAAAAGAGTCCATGTTTTCCTGCATGTTGCAGCTTGAAAGCATTGAAGTGGAAAAATGGTGAAATTCCAAGTTCCTACTTCAAGTGTATTTCTAAAAGTGTAACTAACACTAATAATAAGATACCCAGTCCAGGCATAACATTATGACATCATCACATTATGAGTGGTGAAGTTATTAACACTGATTATCTCTTAATCATGGCACCTGTTACTGGGTGGATACATTTTTTAGGCAGCGAGTGAACATTTTGTCAAAGCTGACATGTTAGAAGCAGGAAAAATGGGCATGCATTAGGAATTTAGCACCATTGAGCCAAAGGGCCAAACTTTAATGTCTAGACGACTACTGTAGCTCAAAGTAGATCACAGATGAGCTCCTGTTTCTCAAATTGCTGAAGAGAAGCTTTTTTGGCAGCCAAAGGGGGACCAACACAATATCAGGCAGGTGGCCATAATATTATTCCTGATTTGTGTATGATTTGTTAGTTCTCACTCTCCAGTGTTCTGTATTGTTTCAAAGACTATAATCACACTCTTGATATCACCCACATGAGGATGGGTTTCTCTTTTGAGTCTGGTTCCTCTTGAAGTTTCTTCCTTAAAACATCTAAGGGAGTTTTTTTCTTCCCACAGTTGACATGGCTGCTCATGAGAGAAAAATACACGTCGCTCACATTAACTCTTAAATTCTGCAAAGCTGTTTTGAGACAATGTCCATTGGAAAAAGCGCTAAAACTCGACTTGACCTTGCAGCAGCGTCTACATGCTGTTTGGACCAAAAGAACAGGAAAAAAAGTATTAGCTAAGTGCTTGTTATTTTGTACATGGATTTTAAATTCAACACCCACATGATCGAATCACCCACATCGAAAATATTGATATTCACGGATGGATTTGGCCATCGCCAACGTCAAATCAAAATGGCTGCCCACTCTGTGAACAGTTTTCCATCTCTTCTTTGAAATTGGTATTGACTTTGTCTCTAAAGTTAGCTGGCAAACTTGTTGCTAACTCTACTCGCTATTGCCCGCCGGCTAGTTTGTTGCTATGCTACTCGCTATAGTATGACTTCTTCTTCTTCACTAAGAGTGCACTGGCTTGTGCCCCCCTAATGGCTGGGTTTCTCGCTCGCTATAGTATGACAACATACTAAAACTTCAGAAGAGTCTTTTCCTTGTGTGCATTAGTTTTTGACTGTCGTACAGTACTCAGGCTTCGCGAACTTCTTGCTTTTGAGCAATACCGTCTGAATTCTTCTTTTTCTTCTTTCAGCTGTTCCCATTAGGGGTCTCCACAGCGGATCATCCGTCTCCACACCCCCTGCCCTCTACATCTGCCTCTTTCCAACCAACTACCTGCATGTCTTCCCTCACCACATCCATAAACCTCCTCCTTGGTTTTCCTCTTTTCCTCCCTCCTGGTTGCTCCATCTTCAGCAATCTCCTACAGATCATAATAACGTCTAAATTAACGTTTTATTACAACCTAATTATAATCATCAGTATCTTTAGCATCTTGAATTTCCACTTCACTGCACAATTACACAATCTCCTGGGCACAAGTTTGAATCTTAGCTATCCTTCATCCATTCGCCTGCAAGGATAGTGTCTGAGAAGCTCGGAGTCTGGAAGCTTGGAGTTTAAAAGCATAAATACCTATGAGCTTAGAATCTGACAAGCTTGTATTCTGACTTCATAAAGTCTAAAGATCTTACAATTTGAGTGCTTGGAATCCATGCGACTGCAAGCTTGGAGTTTGAGACTTTGGACTCTAAGACCTTGAAGTCTGAGAGCTTAGTTCTTGAAAGTCTAAAGAGCTTGTAGTCTGAAGATCTCAAAATCTAAAAGCTTGGAGTCTGAGAGTGCATCATTATTCCAACTCACGAAGTGTAAAAGACAGTCTTATCCAATTTTTCGATTTTTCTATATTTCTCAGAACGATGCTACACACTTGCGAGGAAACTCATATTGCATTTGGTTTGATCTGCTATAAAACCCAGCTCATTGGAGTTCCACAGTGATGTTCGACCTTCTGTAAATTTCTGTCATCTCCACACATAATCTCTGGAGCTCAACCAAAATGACCAAAAGCTTATCTGCAGTCAGTTCCTTTGACTTCCTCATTGCTTACGTTTATTCCAGCTGTTGGATCTCATCCAGACAGGTGTGTTAGTTCACAAATCTCGAAGAATCAATTGAATGTGCCACAGGTGGCCTCCAAACAACATGTCGGAGAAGATCCAGAGAGAGAGGGAAGCACCTGAGCTACATTTTAAGTGCCATAGAAGAAAATCTTAATACTTTTCAATGTGGAATTGCTCCTAATTTATTTAAATTTTTTGCTTTGTCATTGTGGTTTATGGCATGGGGAGGTGGGAGCTCGATGGTTAAGGCATTCAACTTTGGATCGTAAAGGTTACAAGTTCAAATCCCAGCGACACCAAGCTGCTGCTGCTGTGCCCTTGACCAAGGACCTAAACCCTCAACTGCTCAGTTGTAAGTCGCTCTGGATAAGGACGTCTGCCAAATGCTGTAAATGTAAATGAGGGTAAATAAATATTAAATCTTTTTGTAACAGAAAAGTGAACAAAAGTCGAACAAAACTAAAGAAATTATTATTTTTTTAGCTTCTAATTAAATGCAACCAGAACTACTAATACATTCAAATAGATTCGGCTTTTATTAACATAGTGTGGGTTTGATTAAAAAACAGCTTTACTTCAACAAAACAAAATCGACAAATGTCTCATCAAAAATAAATATTTTTCAGCTATGAGATAGATACACTATATGGTCAAACGTATTGGAACACAGAAGAATTGAACACGTTAAATGTTGGTATGCATTAAGACTCTGTTGTATTCTGACACCGAGGTGATGGAATGAACTTCCACTAGATGTCCGAAACAGCTGAGTCATTGAAACACTTCCAAAATCTGCAACCTGGTGCACCAGTGTTAAGTGTCAAGCAGTTTTCCAGGTCATTTTGGAATAGGACGTCTGCCAGATACGAGGTTCTATCAAAAATGTTCAAGACTGGCTCTGTTTACAAGAACTACTTTTTACACACCATCACCCTCAAAACAGCCCCCTTGAACAGCAATACAGCGCTCCCAGCGTTCCTGAAACTTCTGGAATGTGTCCTGGAAGTCTTTTTAAAGCGTGTCAAGCACCTTCTGTGATTTGTGCCGGATCTCCGCCACGTCAAAACGCTGACCTTTAAGACCGAATCTTCACTTTCTTGAAGAAGTCCACAGAAGCCAATTCAAGTAGGGTGGATGCAAAAGAGGGATCATGTGGATTGTTCTCTGACGATCATCATGCGCAATTTGCTGAACTCTTTCGACATTTTTTTTGGGGGGTCGAGCAGTTGAAGGTCTTTTAAATCTCTAGTCGTCTCCTGGCGAAATGTTCTTCCGCTCGAAACACCTCGAACAGCTCGTTGCAGCGTCGCTGTATGTCAAACGGATGTCGTGTCAGAAGTCTCTATGGCAGATTTGTCCAGTTTCATGCAGAATTTCACGTTTGCTGCTTGTTCTAACTCGCTGTCTATGATATAAGGTAATTCACGTAGTCAGAATTGCACATAGTAAATGTAAATGTGGTTCTTCAACCAAACGGTTACCGTAAACCTGGAGGCACACAATTGGATGTCTTTGGATGCTGTTGCATGAAATTTTCCCTTTATTTGTCAACTTGTTCCAGCAGGACAATGCCCCTGTGCTCAAAGCAAGCTCCATGAAGATCTGCTTTATATAGTTTGGAAGTGTCTAGAAGATTTTGAGTGGCCTGCTATAGAGCTCTAAACTCAACCCTACTAAACACCATTGGAATGAGTGTGAATGCTGACTGCACCACAGGCCTCCTCACTTCACCTAGCTGAAGCTGATTGTTTTCCTAAAACTGCACATCCTGAAGAGTTTAAAGCCTCTTACACCAGAGGAACGTCTTGTGGAGCATTTATTAAACAGTTTAGCTTGGTGTTGCTGGGATTTGAACTCGTCACCACCTACCACTTGCTTCCTCTGGCTGCACCCTCTATCCACAAATCAACGTTCACCCCCACACTCCCCAGACACACACACACAAACACACACACACACACACTGCCACATTTACGTTCTTCTCTTTGCCTTTTTTTTTTTTCCTTAATATTTCGCTCTGAAGTTCTGCCCAGTCCTGTTTACTCCAGCCTGTTTTTCTGTTTGCTTTGATTAATGTTTAATATTGTCAATATTTATTAATAATTCAATTCACTGGCTTGCATGGATATTACTATTTATTTTAAATCCTTATGGAGATTATTTATTTATTTGAACTGCTTACACCAAACTTAATATTTTTACCACATCGTTTTTTATTAATGCAGCATTATTTTTTCTTTTTTCTTTTTTTCTTCCTTCATGTAACCCTGTCTTGAATATCCACCTTGTCTCTGTTTTTTTTGATCCGGCAGCGGAGCCCCCGAGGGCCGATTAAACGGACAATTAAATCGTTAAAGGGTCAACATGGGAGGTTTTACAGCTAAATCAAATAACACGAGTCCCTACCTTATCCGATCGATCTCTTCTCGTGAAACGGGATGCTTTTAAAAGACTTGCTTCCCAATCCTTTCTCTGTGAAGGTCCTTTAGCATGGGTTTTTAGCGTTTAGAATGTCTTTTGTAGCTACAAAAACAAACTTTATAGCATTTGTGAATTATGGAATGCGCTTCTTAGTCTTCATTTGCTGTTCTGGGAAGTTGTTCCACTAGATTTTGTGGAAATTTGTGGACATTTACCCCTGTACCCCTGGGGTACAGTCAGTGTTCACATTCATTCCAATAGTGTTGTAGATTTATAACAGGAGATCTTTCACTCCAAACTATGAAAAGCACATCTTCATTGAGCTGGCTTTGTGCACAGGCGCACTGCCATGCTGGAACAGGTTTGGGTCTCCTAGTCTCCTAGCATCCAATGACGTCCTTTGTGGTAACAGTTTGGAGAAAAATTAAAATATATCTGGAAAACTCAGATCCCAGTACTTTTGTCCAGTGCATCCTACCTTAGCGCATTAGCTAATCAGAAGAGCACAGTTAAGAGAGCTTCTGTATCGTTGTCTTTTTTTAATACAGATACATTATCAGTCTGTCAGAAGCTAGCCGCAGCTAATTATGCTACACTTACATGCTTGAAAGCTAGATTTGGCTCATATTTCTGTCATTGCCCAACTAGCATGCAGATGAGAAACATGAAATGCACAAAGATAATGACTAAAACTTTTTAGCAAATTGACCAGAAACAAAGCTGTGAACTTTGCTTTTAATGGATAAAACCCCCAAACAGGATATAGAGAGAATAATAGACCTGACGCACCCAGTGTTTTAGAAAATGTGCCTCTAAAAGCATCGGGTTTGGTAGCTGAAAGCTACTTTGAGTCTTTTTTTTAAAAGGAGAGTGAAAGGACATTTTAAAAAAGTGACTGTATGTACACTATTTATTACGTGATGACAGAATGAATGCGAAAGAAAATGTTTTTGTAATGTCATCTTGTCCCAGAGAACTGTAGTTTTAGGACTCATTGTTCTCAGAGTCTTGGATTCCTGGGATTTGATGTTTTTGGTGTTAATATAACCAGTACACTTTATATCCAGGACCTTATAGTCCCAAGAGGCCATTTTCCCAGATCTCTATATTCCCAGAAAGCCCTTTATTACTACACTGTGCCATATTATATTCTACAATACTTCTTTTTTTTTAATGTAACATTAATGGTTTTCAGTGCATGAGATTTGTAAGCTGTAACTTTTGATTGTCTATTTACAAGCCAGTTTTTGCGACTTCCCATAATGTGAGACGTACATATAAATGGATAAAAACACATGAAATATTTTTTTTTTAATATAGTTAAAAACACTTCATTTCATACAGATTCATTGCTTCATGAAAAAAAAATGTTGTGTTTTTTGTTCATCCTAGTCCACATTTAGTTTCTATTTGCTCCTATTCTAACCTTCACTCTTCTGAGAAGATGTTCCACTAGATTTTGTGGAGATTTGTGCCGATTTATTCAGCCACAAGGGTGTTAGTAAAGTCAGGTGGTGATGTAGCTGAAGTTTAATATGATTAAGGTCAGAGCTCTATACAGGACATCTTCCACTCTAACCCATGTAAAACATATGGGTTAGAGTGGAGTTTGCTTTGTGGACCAGGTTCATCATCATCATCATCATCATCATCATCATCATCATCATGCTGGAACAGATTTAGGTTTCCAAGTTCAAGTAGATGGAAAATTTCATGCTACAGCATCCAAAGATGTTCTGTACAATTGTGTGTCTCCAACTTTGTGGTAACAGTTTGGAAAAGAATCCCAATTGATCCACTGATATTTCACTAGAGGAACTGGAGGAACACGAATAGTAATTATGAAGCTCTGAGCTTCTCGTGCTCCTCACACTAACGACTGGATTACTGTCATGTTTTTGGATAGTTTCCACTTCTGTAAGAAACGATTATTCTTTACAGAGAGTGACACTAATGAGAACACACTCATACATGAGACTACATCGATGACATTCATGCTGTTAAATGACAACAGGATTTTTTTGGGTTTCACTCAAGTGACTCCTGACTGCAGGTCTTCTTTAATTTAATTTGTTTTGCTAAAACATTTCTGATTCGTGATCCGCATATTTGATTTGGCACGGTTTAGAGACAGTGGCATTAAGTAAAAGACAGGAGGTGGAGCTGAAGATGTTGAGATGTTCGTTGGGAGTGACGACGATGGACAGGATTAGAAATGAGTTTATTAGAGGGACGGCGCATGTAGGACGTTTTTTGGAGAAATGGTGAGGGAGGTGAGATTGAGATGGTTTGGACATGTGCAGAGGAGGGACATGGGGTATATCAGTAGGAGAATGCTGAGGATGGAGCCACCAGGAGGGAGGAAAAGAGGATGACCAAGGAGAAGGTTTATGGATGTGGTGAAGGAAGACATGCAGAATGTTGGTTTGAAAGAGGCAGATGTAGAGGACAGGGGGGTGTGGAGACGGATGATCCGCTGTGAAGAGCCCTAATGGGAGAAGCCGAATTGAAGAAGAAATTTTGCGAAAACATTTATTGTACTTTAACAATGACCTTTTACATTGTCATTTAACAGCTTTAAAGGAATGTATTGATTATAAATATTCATTAAATTGATACATTTTCCCTTATGATCAGGTCAGAATTGACAATGGCGCTATGAGGAAAAAACCCTGAGAGGAACCAGACTCATCTGGGCCATGAGAAAACTATCCCCCTCTGGATAAGAAGCGACCCTTACTCATCCAGGTCATGAGGAACCTGCCATCATCTAGGTGATAAAGAACATATCTGCATCTAGGTAATGAGGAATATATCTTTATTTGGGTCATGAGGAACCCGTACTAAGCTGGGTTGCAATGAACCCATCTTTGTCTGGGTCATGAGGAACCCATCCTCATCTAAATAATAAGGAACCCATTCTCATCTAGGCCATAAGGAACCCATCTTCATCTGGATAATTATGACTTTGACTCAATGACTCATTTAGGTCAATGAGAAATTAATACTCATTATTAGAAATCAGTACACTCTGAGCATGAGAAACCTTTTCACATCTCATTTGTGAGGAACCCCTTCTCATCTGGGTTATGAGGAACCCGTCCACATCTGGTTGATGAGGAACCTGTATCAATCCGGCTTCCAACTGCAGATCAGTCCTTACAGCAAAGTGCTTTACATGATGCCAGTATGAAGAGGTCCCTTAGGGAATTAAGGATTATGGGAAATTGCATATGAATTTTAAAAAGCTTGAGTGTGTTCCTTCATAAACTACATCAAACATAATGAAAGAGGGATTTTCACACATTACTCGACAACCGCAATCTCTCTATTCATCAGCAAACATGATCTAATGCCCAAGCTCCCACATTTGTGTGTGTATTTGCAAGCAAGTGCGTAGGTATATATATGTGTGTGTGTGTGTGTGTGTGTGTGTGTGTGTGTGTGTGTGTGTGTGTTTGTGTGTGTGTGAGTCTATGTTTAATGACAGCGCTCTGTACAGATAGAACTTATGGTCCTCACGAAGCAGCGGGCTTTTACAGGCATGCAAACGCAGTGAATGGAAGCACTCAATTATTGTTGGCTATCACCAACACACTCCTACTGTAATGAAACACCTCTCCATTACGATCGCGCGCACACACACACACACACACACACACACACACACACACACACACACGATCAGATCGACACAAACCACTGCTGAGAAAATGCACCTCAGGCACCTCAGGTATAAAAAAAGTTTGTGGACACCTGACCATAACATTGGAATGTGCTTCTTTTTGAAGCACATTCCACACATTCCACATTCCACATTCCACATTCCACATTCACTCTCCATTTTCTGTT
>MU551610.1:6728243-6762777 GCA_024362625.1 Silurus asotus | reverse complement strand
CACACACACACACACACACACACACACACACACACACACACACACGATCAGATCGACACAAACCACTGCTGAGAAAATGCACCTCAGGCACCTCAGGTATAAAAAAAGTTTGTGGACACCTCACCATAACATTGGTATGTGCTTCTTTTTGAACATCCCATTCCACATTCATTCTCCATTTTCTGTTATAATGACCCGCACTATTTTGGGAAAATGTTCCACTGGATTTGTGCGAGAGTTACCGTAATTTCTGGACTATTAAACGCACCCATATATAAACCGCACCCACTGAATTTGACAAAGATTTTTATTTTGAACATAAATAAGCCGCACCTGTCTATAAGCCGCAGGTGTCTACACTAAAACTGATGAAATTTACACAGGCTTTAATGAAAGACAGTGTCTGTTACACGACTTGTATCTAAACAGTAGCCGACCAAGAAAGTCATCGTTCACCGTCTTCCTCCTTCCTTTCACAACAATTTCTCTCGAGAGTTTTTCTTTTGGCATCGTTGTGCGTTTAAAAATCACCATCGGTGAAGCTTTTCTCCCGATGCCGTGCAGCTCAGAACACAGGTGAAGTGTGTTTTCATGCCCGGTTGTTTTCAGTGTGACTAATGATTCGCATTTCCTGTAGACAGTCCGAGTGAGCGGCAGGTCAAAAGTCAGAGGAACATCATCCATATTTAGGATGTGGTGCGGCCCGTTTAAAGAGTTTCATTGGTTAACCTGAACCCGTTCGGCAATTTCATTGGTCTAATGTTATGGGGATCAGTTTTTTGCCTTGAAGTTTGTGAAACCAGGAAAAATCCATAATCCTTCGTTGTTTAAGCCGCAGGGTTCAAAGCATGGGAAAAAAGTAGCGGCTTATAGTCCGGAAAATACGGTATATATCTACAAGGGTGTTAGTAAATTCAGGTCCTGCTGTAGGTGAGGTAAAAAGGCCTGTGGTGCAGTCAGCATTCACATTCTTCCCAAAGCTCAATAGCAGGAGATCTTTCACTCCAACACAAGAATATCTTCATGGAGAATTTGAGTCTAGTCTAAATCAAGGGAAAATTGCATTCTACCACATCCAATGACATGCGATAGCATTGTGTCTCTCCAACTTTGTGGTAACAGTTTGGAAAAGAAGCGCATATGCCTGGTGTCGGGTGTCCCAATACTTTTGATAATATAGTGTATTTAAAGAGCTGTTGAAAAATTATTGCAATTTCTGTCAATTAAATTTTTATTTTATTGTACTTCTAAGGTTTTCTCTAAGGAGATGTCATGGAAGAAGTCTACAGCATCAGTCAGGCCATTGTGTACTATTTTCTGTGATTGCAGCTGCTATAGCATAAGAAAATGTTGTATGCGTTTTATTCACAATGCTAACCATCGCAAATGCATTGTGTGGTATCAATGTCTGTGATACACAGACGAGAGATCCTCATGATCTTCTCATCAGTCTTTACTATATGTTTATAATCCTTGATGATACAATTTTCGAACAAGGAAGTGATGCAGCTCCTTCTAGTCACTCTGTAGAGGCTGGGTGCTGAGAGATATACAGTACATGTAATACATAGAAAGATGGGCTTTCCCAGCTATGGACCTGGTTTTGAGGAGCGAAGATGTCCGCCAAAGAATTTGCTCTTAATGATCTTTTCAGAGTCATGTAGTGGTTGCACCTGAAGTCACCAACTATTTTGTTTTGTACATGTTCTGAGACCATCAGAGGCCATTGGATTTGCTCCAGTCAGTTATCCGATGCACCTCCTCTTTGCTTTGTGTACGCTGACTCGACGTTCTAGTCAATGAGACCCACCTTCGCTGTCTCATCAACCTAGTCAGCAAAGCAAGTCCCAGAAGAACATAATATACGCGATCATCAATCAGATGGTTTCGAGACTATTGCACAGCATTCCCGGCATTCCTGACACTTCTGAAATGTGTCCTGGAATTCGCACCTTCTGTGATTCGTGCCGATCTCCGCAATGGTGTCAACACAGCAACCTTTGATCTTCATCTTCAGGGCCAAGTCAGCAGGAGCCAAATCTAGCGACTAGGGGCGGGAAGTGAGATCATGTGGATCATTCTCCAACAGTCATCATGCATGAGTTGCTGAATGGTTTCGGTATTTTTGGGGGTCAAGCTTTAATTTTAAGTGGCTTAGTGTTGTACTGATCCGATGAAAGGTCAGGATAAAGTACTTATACACCATGAAAAGAGGGAGAAGGAGTTCAATTAAGGAGGAAATGCAGTAGAGAGAAAAATCGTCCTGATAAATCTTGACCTCTGGCAAAACTTCTCTGCATTTAAAGGCACCGTAACTCATGTAATAAAGGCAGGTGGTGATGGTAATGGCATTGAGTGACGGGGGACCATAGAGAGAAAATACATGGGGAAAAAAAAATTGTGCAGCACGATGGACGGCATGAGCCGAGAGATAAAAATAGAGCTGCATCAGGGTAAAGAGTGCATCAGGGGGAAAAGAGAAAGGTGATGGAAGTGTGTGTAAGAGTGTGACAGTGTGTGGGAGTGTGTGACAGTGTATGATAGACTGCTGTTCATGAAAATTTCTTTTTTTTTACCAGTCCCATTTCATCCATTTCTTTCTTTACACCTCTACTTCATGGAGGCTATATAAAGTCTTGAAATGTGTGTGTGTGTGTGTTTGTGTGTTCTCACTAACACGACCTAGGATTTCAACAAGTATCCTCAAATCTTGAATGAATTAGCATTTGTTTATGCTAGCTACCCGTCCAATACTTGCTAATCTGACAGGATTTTTCTAAAATGTTAACCACCTAGCTAACATGATGTAACCTGACTTCATTTCCTGAGCGTTATCATATGTATGTATGTATGTATGTATGTATGTATGTATGTATGTATGTGTAGTATTAATTCGACACTAGCCAGTCGAAGCTAACCTGACAGGATTTCAAAAAAATTTAGTCATATACACGAATATTCAATATTCTCCCTTGAATCACTAAACACACCGCCGAGCCTGACATGGTTTCGGACAAAATTTTCCAAGTTACATGCCTTTATAGCTAATCACTTGGCTAATTCGGGGACTTCCAAGTATTATCAATTAATGCTTATAAAAATCCACTGCTAATGCTAGCTAGCTACTTTGACAGACCTATATTAACAAACCTATAAATAACTAAACCTAACCTATAGCCATTACAGAAATCATTTTTATAGATTTTTTAAATTATATAAAATCCTAAAGACTTTGACTGATTAGTGTATATTATATTGTTATAATATAATATACACTTTGACAGGTTAGCATATTATTTTCTGGCTAATATATGCTAACTTGACAAAATAAAAAAAAATATAATATATGCTAGCATAACAGACTTTTGAAGAGATCAGTTGTAATTATAAATATTGAATACTAAAAATACATAACTGACTAACATTTTATCAGGCTTTCTGACAATTTATTTATTTATTTATTTATTTATTATTGTTTTATTGTGCTACTTAGCTTGCTACAGTATTCTAACTTGTCATGATTTATGAGGAAGATCTTTGGTATTTCTAAATGTTTATATATACATTTGAACTGCTTGCACTACCTAGCTGACTAATATAGGCTAACCTGACAGGATTTCTGAAGATCTTTGCTATTTATATATATTGAATGCTAACACGAGCTAGCTGGCTAACATTATGATTTTTTTCTTATATATTTCGAAATATTTGGTGCTAATACCAGATAGCTAGCTAAAACATGCAAATCTGACAGGATTTTTACCAAAGAGCAATCATCTTTATTAAGGTTATGTGCTAACACTGCTTAGCTTGTGAGGATATGCTAACTTGTCATGATTAATGACCAGCTGAACTGCTAACACTATATATATAAAACCATAACTAGCTGACTAACATTATGCTAATATAACAGGATTTTGAAGTAATCCCGTTAACCCGAAAACCCGAATGAACACAAATTAGCTGGCTTTAAAGTAACTTTAAAGTAATTCTGAACATTTGATGTTAACACTATATAGCCATCTCAACAATGCTACCTAGCTTGCTACGATATGCTAACTTGTCATGATTTATGAGGAGGATTTTTTATATTTGTTAATGTTTAAATATACAAATAAACTACTAGCAGTACCTAGTTGACTAATATAATATAACCTGACAGGATTTCTGAGGAAGAGCATTGTTATTTATTAAAAGTTAGTGCAACCACTAATCAGCTTGCTGCTATATGCTAACTCATCATGATAATTATCTGAACATTCGAACTGCTAACACTAGCTGGGAATCAGGCTAAGATGACCTACAGGTGACCTTTAGGACACAAGACTGTCAGTTGTAATGTTTCAAAAGGACACTAAAGACTAAATGTTCTAAATGTAGATGAGAACGAAGAGGAGGAGAAGGAGGAGGGAGAGCAGAAGAGATTTTGTATTCTAGTGATGTTTTCTAATCTCCAAGCACTGTAAGCACTATTGCCTGATGGAATCAATAAATTGTGGCTTTTGTCAGGGGGCGGGGGTTTGGCAGCGGTGGTGGTGGTGGTGGTGGTGGTGGCTACAGATCTCCTCTTCTCCACATGTTAATAACGCTAACCCAGCATGTCCGCAATCGCTGGAAAAATCATCCGGTCGGAAAGCAACGCCGGTTTTATCGTAATGAGCTCGGGTTAGAGAGGAAGGTAACACCGGCAATCCCATTAATCCCGATTCACCTCCGAGACGCCTCGGTGACGCAGCGGGATTTTCTGAACACGACTGAGACGTTTGTCCTTTTCTCAAATAATGAAGTAGTTTGCAGAAGACCCGCTGAAGGCTTCAGGGTTTATTTATTTTTACTTTAAACATTGCTGTGTGTAAACTTTCTGATGCTTACAGATTTTTTTAAGACTGAATGTTTCAGCAGTCAGCATTATGATCTCTTGGGAAATATAAAGTACTATAGTCTGATTTTTTAATCTCTTGTTGCTGTATACGTATAGAGTACAGGACGTAATTGCGGTGTACGAGACTGGAGAGCAGGAGCTTCATTGCCTGTGCGAAGACAAAACACTTGTGTTCCTGAACACTTACCTGAACACTCTACTGAGCACAGTTTGACTCTCAGTTGTGTAACTGGAGTGTAATAGAGTTAGTTGTGTAATAGAGTCAGGAGTGTAACACTTCTAACGTTGGTATCACCTCAGGTTTGCTCGGTAGCTACAGTCGTGTCCATCACCCTTCATAAAAACAATAACTCAAGACTTTGTCATTTAATTCACGAGCATTAAATCGGTATACTGAACTGCATGCCACATGTAAGTTCCACATCTGAAATGCTGCTGGTTGCAGGTAATATTAATGTGATGAAGGTGGGTGTGGATTTACCTGGCGGCTGCTGTGAGGGTCGGTCCACGCTGCCCAATGATGGAAGGCGAAACTGGATCCCTGCGAGCAAAGGACACACCTCATGCTTATCCACTGTTGTACAGAGCAAAGCCAGCACCAGACATTTTGTGAATAAACCAAAAGTGGAAAGTGCTGAAAAGTGACCATCCAGAAGAGAGATAAATCTTGGAGATCTCCCCCTGCTCTATCAATCTTGGCTGCATTCAGGAGACCATGGGTGTGGCAGGTTCTCAGGAACATGATGAAATGGAAGTATAATTCCCATTAACCAGTACACTGAAAACTAATTCTGCTGTATCTATTCTTAAGGCCTCACAGTCTGTCTTGTGATAAGGGTGTGAGAAGACAGAGGGGAGACGATGACTACAGGACTGTCATGTGACTTGAAATGTGATGGTGACAAATCTGGCCGAAAGTAGTGGAACACCTGACTTTCCATCCATAAGTGGTTCTTCTCCAAACTTTTACCACAAACCTGGAGGCAAACAATTGCTGCTCCAGCATGACAATGCTCCTAGGAACCTCCTCACCTCACCTACATTAGCAGCTAACTTTACCAACACTCTTGTAACTGAATGGATCTCCACAAAATCTGATGGAACATCTACCCAAAAGAGTGAAGGTTATCAAAACAGCAAACAGCATCTTATGGTCACATGTCCACATACTTTTGTCCAAATAGTGTCTTTTTGGCTTTGGCGTTTGGCTTAAGTCTCAGATTCTGGATAAAAAATCATCATGGTCATCCTGGACTTTAAGGAACAGAAGGTTGGTCTGAAATCATCAGGAATGTCTTGCCAGCTGTAGAATGTTTGGTTCAACAGTTTAAAAAACACAGAAGGGAACCTGATGTTAAAACCTGAATAGGAGACAAGGAACTTTTTTTATATTAAGACTTTTTGGGAATAATTTTTAATTCTGTCAATAACTTCATAACAAAGCAACAAATGTTCACAAACTGTATATCTGCTGTTTTTATAGAGCCACCAGGAAGGAGGAAAAGAGGAAGGCCAAAAAGGAAGTTTATGGATGTGGTGAGGGAAGACATGCAGGTAGTTGGATTGAAAGAAGCAGATGTAGAAGACAGAGTAGTATGGAGAAGGATGATTCGCTGTTGCGCCCCCTAATGGGAGCAGCCAAAAGAAGAAGAAGTAGAGGTCTTGGTAAGTTCATCCCTGAGCAATCATCTGCTGCAGCCGTGTTCTCTGAGACACCAAAAATGTTATCTGATTTAAGATGAAATCCTTTGCTCCTTGTTAGCGAGTCACGAGAGTGAGTTTTTTGTAAGGTCAAAAGCTGACGCCTTGTGGTGGTCTAAAATTTGAAAACAGCTTTGAGAGAGCTTTGCTTTTGGAAAAGTGGTGGAAACAGAACTTGCATCATCTTTGAATCATGGAAATATCTAACAATAATAATTGAGTATATTCAACATTAAAAAAAGAATTTCATGAAGGTACACCAAAAGTGCATGAGAGAATTGAGTTCTACTCTCGACGGGGAGCCGTAACCAATCAATAAAAACCATGGACACATTAACTTTAAAGGGAATCATAACACACACAGTTTCAGCCAATCTCATGTTAATATTGAGTACCTATACAGTAGTATTGCATCCTTTATATCTCTGATCAGATTTGTAAAAGAAAGATCTAGCGTTACTCTTCTTTCCAAAAAGCCAAGCTTATGGTGTGGGCGGAGCTAAAATGTTGCAGACATGCTAAGCTTTATAGTCGGAAATGAACTAAGCTAACAATGTCTATGAGGTCGTAAAAAAAAACTTCGAGACTAGCACTCCAACAGATGGCAGACAGATGGCAGACGTGCGCACCCTGTCAAGGAGCTCCTCCACAAAGCTCCTCCGAAAAGAAGGCTTTCAGGACACTTTACAGATGTGGCAGGAACACTGGGAGCGCTGTATTGCTGTGCACTATTTTGAAGGTGTAGGAACTTAGATAAATAAAATACGTCCTCGGAAACAAAATGGTTGTCTCAAAGGTTTTTGATACCACCACGATTATGGTAAATCCTGAACGAGGTTCTTCTTCCCTCACATCCAAAAAAGAGTCTTTGCAATGTTGGGTGGGCTCTCGTTTTTCCGGGAGAAGTGCTCATACAAGGAATAGCGCCCTTTTTTTTGGCTATGTTTAGCATGAAATTACTACTGTCAATAACTACAAATGCATGAATTAGCATTGACACCCCACCCATTTTTCCTGGGGGAAATAAAATTCCATCGATAATCATTTCACACGCCACAAAGCCACAAGTCTTTGCAAAACACAAACGGAAGATACTTTTTTTATTATTATTATTATTTATATACGCACTTTAGATTCGTAGCATTCAGATAATTCGCAATACATTGTGAATGAGCTCGAAGAATCTGAGGAAAGGAACGAAAAGTGCTAGCAATGACCATCCAAATAAATATATGAGAAACGATTCGGAGCGTCCCACTCGTTAGAGATGCATTTACAGAGAAGAAATTTGGAGAGGCTGATTATACAGACCGCACTCACACACACACACACACACACACACACACCGAAAAAAATTGGAAAATCAAAACTCTGGTGCTGATGATGAAATCATTCCAAATTTCACAGTGATTGGACAGCATTGAGATAAATGAATTCGTAAATAGAATGAAATGACACCATTCACGAGTTTTAGCATCGGAGAAATGTCTAACGGCAAGCCTGAAGGCACGCTATACCTCACTCTGCAGACGATAAGACACTTTTTTTGGGTCTCTACCAAGTGGTATGTATCTGTAAATTTTGCACTAACCCAGACTTTTTTTAATATTTGGACAGGACGCATGCTACTCCAGAAGGTATGGTGGTGTTGCTACATTTGGAATGGGATCATGTGTTCAGATTTTCTGCAATTCAAACTGCGATTTATTAAGTATTAGCGTGAACAGAACAGTAATATTCAACGTTAATTTGCCCGTACACACAAATCTGTGGCTACATGCTAGCTGGCAAAATCTTTTGGCTTAATTCAAGTAAAAAAAAAATTGTCACAAGGAGTTCATCAGGGTTCACGTTGCCCAGTTACAAAGCACAGCTATTTGTGTTGCATCAAAAGCATTGATTCAAATGTAAGACTTGATCTACACACTTCAACAACCGAACCTCAGCATTGGACTAGATACACTATACCGACAAAAGAATTGGGACACCTGATTTTTCCAGCCACATATGGTTCTTCTTCAAACTGTTACCATAAAGTTGGAGGCATACAATCGTGTAGGACGTCTTTGGAGGTTGTACCATGTCCTTCTTGTTAACCAGGAGATGCCCCTGTGCACAAAGCCAGCTCCATGAAGATATGATTTACATGGGTTGGAGTGGAAGATCTTCCTGCTATAGAGCTCTAAACCCTATTAAACATGAGGAATGTGAACACTGACTGCACCTCAGGCCTCCTCACCTCACCTCACCAGTACCTTACTTAGTCGACATCTCTACTAAACTTTCTTTCGGCTTCTCCCATTAGGGGGCGCCACAGCAGATCATCCGCATGTGTGATTTGGCACATGTTTTTACGCTGGATGCCCTTCCTAACGCAACCCTCCAAATTTATCCGGGTTTGGGACCGGCACTAAGGCTTGTGCAACCCTCATGGTTGGGGTTGGTTCCCTGACCGGGGATCAAACCTGGGCCATAGCGGTGAGAGTGCCGCATCCTAACCACTAGACCACCAGGGAACCTTAGTCAACATCTCTACTAATCCAGATAAATTTAATAAAAAACGTGTCGTAGTTTTCAAAAGTCCACATTGCGACGTGAAAACTGCGTTTTTAAATTTACCCAAAAGTGTTGACTAAAAACGGCGCGTCAGTGTGGGTGGAAGGCCAAAAAAAATATGCGTTTTCAAAGGAAAACATATTAGTGTTGACATGGCGTGTCCTAACACCCTTGTGGCTGAATGAATCTCTGCAAATCCGCACAAAATTTAGTGGACCACCTTCCCAGAGGAATGGAGGTTATAATACGAGCAAATGGGATGTCCACAAAGCACGTACCGATCTTCTGGTCACGTGTCCACAAACATTTGCCATATAGTGTTTTTATATATGTTATATAAATAGTTATATAACATTAGGAAATAATGTTACTGATATCCTAAAGCTCAGATAAGCTAAACTTGTTTGCATTCAGTTCTACGTAATTAATTAATCAATTTTCTTATGTCCTAGTAAATGTTTCCTTTTTTGTAAAATTAACAATCTATTTTCTCTCCGGTTAGGAGATCCCGAAACATTTGTATCTGGGAAAAAATCTGTTTGGCAGGCTGGCTCCAGTCAATGAGCTGGCGGAGGCATGTGTTAGCCTTCACCATCTCTCATACGAGACAGCTAGCAGCTGGGTGGAAATTGGCAGGTGATCAAATGGGAAAAAAATTGAAGAAAATCTGGCCAATAAAGAATGTAAAACATTGAGCCTCGTGTATGGCTGTCTCTTAAACTGGATCTTCTGTAGACATCAAACCAGTGTGAGATGGTGGGAAGCTAGGATCATGCTTACATTGAAAATTCCATTCACAGTTTGCGATTGGCACGACCAGCTTGTCTATGGCATTTCACTACTTCGATCTATCTGTGGCTAGGAATTGGGTAGCATCCAGGCAATTGTTGTACGTACTGGGGTAGATGTAGGTCCTAGGTCCTCTTTTATTTAAACTAGTCTACAAAAGATCTACTGGTAAAACTCCAGAAATCCAGAAGACCTTCTTTTTTTTGTAGATAAGCTGATTTATCGGTCAGTGGTAAGCGGTGATTGCTGGTTTTGGAGTTAAAGGTTGGAAAGTTGAAAGTTCCAATGTGGATACTGCAAAAATGTTACTTTTGGGTTTTTAAGTTAGACCCAGTCTTAAAAAATAAAAACCCTCAAGCTCAATTCTGCTTATTTATGTACTGTAATATAAGTATATCGACTCAGCTATTATTCTTTGTGCTACTTAGAAACCTTCAATGAAGTATTTCTGACAGCTGGAATTGCATGAAACCCAAGTGCTAAAGTTTCTCACAATAACTCATATTTCCTAAGTGTCTTATGGTCTGGAAAATACGGTATAACATCCGGATATGCAACTACAACCAAATAGTCTTTCGGTTATTTAAAAAAATATACACTTTCTACACTTATATGCGATAAATTACCCGTACAGCTCGGCGTGATACTTCCTGCCATGTCAGGAAACATGATCATATTCACTATGGTGTTATGGAGCAATGAGCAAGCAATAATCTTTTTTTACTCTTTTTCTTTTTTTTTTTTCAATGCTACTGTACAGTGTTTTGACTGTACTTCAGAGCACCGGTGGGTTCAGTCCAAATGTGTGCGTTCAACCCACTTTTTTATTACTTGCCAGAAAACTTAGGAGTCACAGCAAAGGGAAAACATTAAGGGGTTTTAAAAGAGGGCAGGTGATACCAGGATTGGGGTCGAGTCCACATTGGAGATATCAGAACTGGGGTCGAGTCCACATCCCATTCTGCATATTTATGATTCATTTATTATTTTTTATTAATTTACTTACTTACTTACTAATTACTTCAAGTGTGTATCAAACTGCAGTTTTAATTGATATCATTTTAATAACACCAATTAAATCTCTCTCAAGAACTCTTTCAAGAACAAATTATTTTTCCTTTTTTTTTTAATGGGACAAAAAACATCCCCAAAAAATTCTAGTTTTTTTTTTTAGTATCTCTTTCTCTATCTCAGTGCAAAAATACAAAACTCCCATTGTCAGTTAGGTGGCTGGCTAACTAACAAAAACTGTATTTGCATCCTGTTCCAACATGAGCAATCCATGAACATTTCCTTTCCATGGGTCGGAGTGGAAGATCTCGTGCTATAGAGCTCCAAACCCTATTGAACACCTTTTGGAATAAATAGAAACTCGGACTGAACCCCAGGCCTCATCACGTCACCTACATGACTTAACTAACACTCTTGTGGCTAAATGAATCTACACAAATCTCCAAAAAAAACTAGTGGTACATCTTCCCAGAAAAGTGGAGCTTATAGAGCAAATGGGGAATAAATGTAGAATGTGATGTTCAAAAAGCATTTTATGCTCAGGTGTCTACAAACTGTTGTCCATGGATTGTAGGATATGAGATGCTGTAGTTTAGCATAATCAGATCAGAAACTAAGATATACCCACTGTTCATTTGCTAATCAGTGCAAATGATATTTAATCCACTTTAATCAGCAATATGTTTTTTAATTTGTCAACTTTTTGATCAATGCATCAAACCAAATCATCTGATCCGTATACCTTTACTAACAGAATGAAGTGACTTTGATTTAATTCTACCACAAGCAACATTATTAACTTTTCATGTAATTTATGGTATTTACGAGTGTGTTTTTTTCCCATTTTAGCTCGTTACCCCTCGGACATGGCGTCTATGGCTTAATTTTTACATTCCCAATTGGTGGCCCTTTAATATGCTATAAAACTTAATGTTTCCTCTTTGCATAACTAATGACAGTCATATATTATTTGAATCATTGCAGGAAAAAAAACACAGTATACATTCAACTTTATATTCACAATAAATTAAGGAATATGTATATAAAAAAATTATCATCTACGGCGCAACCAGCGTTTCAGTATTATTCATCACATCTATGTACAATATATACGTTTTGATTGTATATATGTCTGTATGGAACAATAATGTATAGAATGCATTTGAAACGTCATGTTTATAACTGTGCAAACTGCGGCTGGTCGATCCAGTGCATCTTCAAGAGTTTCACAGTACTAAACCCACCTGCCTGGTTTACAGCAAGGCTTTGGCTTTGAAAACTTGGAATTGAATTTACCTGGAACGTCATTTTATTACATTACCTAATCTTTTTTTAATTTTTTTTCAAATCATTCTGATTTCTGGTGAGTCTCGACGTAACCACCATTTAATCCACATTCAGAGGAAAAGGATGATCGAAAGGACGGTAAAGTATATCAAAGAAATCCCTTGAGCAGTCTTTGGTCAATGTTCAGTACTCATCCTTTTTTTTTTTTTACGCATTTGGACGAGAGGCGTTTTTTTTTCTTTTACATTCCATTTCTGCAGCATGAGTCAATGTTTTATCAGCGAAAAAAAATTATTTAATAGTCTTAGGTTATCAAAGATAGATGCTCTCAAAGACACTCTCATTGAGAACTTCCTGTCCACAGCCAATGCAATCACAGTATCTACCAAAATACACGTTTTTTTGGAAGGAACTGCTAAATTAAGCAGACTGTAAAGTGATGTAGAGAAGCATTTCTTCGTGTTTTTAAAACTTTGGTTCATGAGTCATTGCTGCTCAGTGTTAAATAAGTGCTGAGTGTCTGGGAGACACTAATGTAATGTGGGTGCAAGCATCAAGCAGCTCTTAGCTACGTTTCGTTGGGGCTCATCAGCTCGAAATAAAGGTTCTCTTAGCCTAAAACCTCCCTTATGGCTTCTTGGCTAACTCACTCTATCCTGACTTCCATCACCCACTTGCTCTTTCACAAATAATAATAAAAAAACCAGACAAACTGTGTAAACATTTTGCATCATTACCCCACATGCCTCTGATTTGTACAAATTTGGCGATACACCATGTGTGGCTTCGAGTTACTTAAATTGACAAAGACATATAAGACATCTCTGAGTTGTTGGAATATTTCTTGTGGTAGATCTCCATACTGGCACTCCTGGACATGGGCATTCTTCCCCGCAACCTTCGCTGCCATCTAATCCAAAGGAAATCTCTGCAAGAAGGAGAAGGGCTGCTGGCCACGGTACCTCTCGGCGATCCGTTATCGGTCGTTTCTCTCTTAGATACGTCTAAGGCAGCCTGAAGTTCTAGAAGGGACAAGTTAAATGGGTGCACAGTTGCTGGGTCTATAGTTGCAGGGGAACTGTTACCTGGGTCCACTATTTCCAGTGCCTCTTCCATAGTCAGTGTCTCAAATTCATGATCATCCGGTTCCACTGAACACAAGATGGCTGAAAAGATTGTATCTGACTCTAGGAGGTCAACTGTAGCAGAGTCAAGGGCATCTCGTTTGAGTGGGTACTCTGCAACTTGTTCATCTGACTCGTCGGGGTATTGGTTTTCCAGTTGTTGAGAAAAGTCTTCAGGAAGTATCACTGATGCACTCTCAAGAGGGGACAGCTGAGTCAAGTAGGCAACACTTGATTCCGTGTAGGTTGGTTCTGAGGGGCTAATAATTTCAGGATCCATTTCTGACCAGCTCATAGTTCTTATATTTAGAAGTTCCTTACAAGGGGAGTCTGACTGACTCAATTCTATAGTTTCTCTTTTTGACCACAAAACTACAGGTTGAGCCTCTGGTTCAAATGCTGCTGAAGTCTGAATTGCTGGAGACATCGGTTCTGCGTTTGATACATCTAAATCAACTGGTTCTGGAGTTGCTGGCTGTAAGTAGATGGTGTCCAATATTTCTGGAAATGGTGGCTCTTCAGTTGCATTGTCAGCAGGCTCATCATAATAAGCTGCTTCTGGGGATGGAGGGTCTGGAAGATCTGCTAACCCTGGACTAGGCAACCCAGGGTCCAAGGATTCTATACTTGGCCATTTCAAATCATTAAGATACATTGATTCTGGTGTCAACGGACTTAACACAAGACAGTCACCAGGTTCCACGACTGTATAGTCTTCTATGTTGTAATCTGAGCTTTCTTCAATTGGCTCTATCAACTCGATTGGGCTTACAGAAACTTGAGTTGGATGATGCTGCTGCTTCTCAGTTGTTACATGAATACCCGGAGACAGTGGACATGGTTCATCTTCTGTGAAATGCTCCTGAATGAAGGGATATGGTATGGATGGATCAAGAGGCTTCTGACGTGATGATCGATCTGGTGGACTAGTATTGTCTGGATCCAATTTTAGCCAGTGTAAGTTTGCCAGGTTGACAGGTTCTACGTTTGAAAACTCTAGTACACTTGATTCCACTCGTTCAGATTTTGAAAAATACATATGTTCTAAAGGTAGTTCTGTTTCTGGAGGATCAGGAGGGGTCATCAGATCGGGATCCAGTTCAGACCAGCTTAGCAAAGACAGGTCCACAGGTTCTGGAGGAGTCAGGTTGGCATAGGTTGGATCATCAAGTTCGACCAACTGAGAATTTGGGTCTGTTTGGAATAATGGTCTAGAAGTTGAGACATGCAGGATATTTTTATCCGAAGGCTCTGGATCTGGGGAATGCATGGATAAAACATTTGGATCGATAGGTGAAGGGCAATTCACTGCAGCATCTGCTGTGTTCTGTCGCAACAATGTTCTGCTCCCAGCCTGGGTACTGACGGATACGTGATCAGAACCATGTTGAGTTCCCTTCGCCCAGCTTGGCGACCATGTATTGTAATGTTGTGCGAAAGTGGAAAAGTTGCTGTTGAAGGCTCGCAGCTCGGTGCACAAATCGTGTCTGAGATCGGCAAGTTCCTTTCGCATGGCTGAAACATCCTCCCTCCACTGCTGGCTGATCGCAAGAGCAAGGTCGGCTGTCTCCTGCACGCTTGACGGAACAGGCCGCGGTCTAACAGGGATGCTAGTCTTGTGCGGGGACAGTGAAGGAACTGTGGTAGAAGAAAGATTACTGTACAGGCTTCGGGATTCACTTTCTCTCCTAGGATGGCATAGATCCCTCATGGCCATGGAAGTCATGTCTGCCTCCTTGTTGAAAAAATTGTCCTCATTAAGTAAATCAGTGCCCTCGAGCACTTCATTCCCCTCTGGAAGACAAACATAAACAAGCAGGAAAGTATATAACGTTCCTACAGGTCGGGACAGCTAGAAACACTGTGATGCTCACATCAGTACAAAGCCTGAAACAAACACATGTGAGTCAAATGACACAAGATTATCTGGGGCTTCCTTTGTGTGAAAACAAAGGTTTCTCGCCACAGTTTGCTCGCATACAAATTGTACAAAATAATATCATATAATAATGTACATTTGCAGCAATAATCAACAGGACATTGGATACCTTATTTTGTTCTAGGAACACTGTCAAATAATGCATTCTGAGTCGATTTCATTCGGTGTGCAAAATGCAAAATGGCATATTTTTGGGATTGCTATTACTTCAGCGTCGGCTAATGGCAGATGCTAATGTTGAGTTATTATAGGCAATGGGGCTTATTTTGACTCACATTATTGTGGGTTTGTTTCATGCTGTTACTCTGCCTTCTCACTCAAACATCAATTTGCATGTACTTTTTTTGTGTCTCAAACCACAAAACGGAGAGTTCTACCTCCGGGGAGAACCTGGCAAGAATAATAACAGCCCCATCTCAGTGAGCATAATCAAATCCCTCATCCCTCTTCCTACTAGCAGAAGCCCTATGTTTTGTGCATTGAAAGGAGACAAAAATGCGAGCAAAGTTTTCAACCTAATCTCTCTGTGTGTCTCAGCAGAGCAGGTATGAACCCTATTGAATATGAAAGGCCCACACAGACCCCTTACAAATTTGACCAGGAATAACCAAGTGGAACCATGGAGGGTTCTCTTGACACACAGTCAAGTTTTGTTTTATAGAAAATCGAATATAATTTAGTTAGCAAGAAAGTTGAAATATATTTCAGTGAGAAGGCAGTGTAAACATACTCAAAGTCTTTCCAGCTGTCCCTAGCCCTGTTTCCTAAACGGCCAAAAAAAAAACCCAGAAGCCGTCTTTATCCGTGTGACGCTCATTCAACCTCCCTCCCCCCCAAAAAAATCGTTTGCAACTGCTTACACCGTTCATCGTTCTGAACAATCTCAAGAATCTCTGAAAAAACTCAATGCATTCAAGAGCTGTATCAGCCACAGGCCCTGTAGGAGAGAGAACTCAACACTGAAATGGAAACACCTGCACATCATAGCAAAAAACAAATTGTAAGAAAAAAAGAGGAGATCAAGGGAATGGAAGCAAACTACAGAATCCGGGAGAACGTCAAAATACGAAGGCCAACCGATTGAGAAGCATTGAACCGGGCAGCATTTCTAGATCGCATCATATTGCAGCTCATCGCTTCTTAACCCCTCCCTGCCTGCTCCGCGAGCGAGCCAAGAAAATCGGGGCGAAGCAGAGAATTCGAAATCTTTAGAAGAAGGTACACAGTGGAATCATACAAGGACACTGATTGGGCAAGGACATGGTAATTGGATGGTTCACTTTTCAGCCTTTTCTCTTTGTTTATTCCCTGTGAGTCTGAATTCAATAGGGTTCATTGCCTAACTCTCTAAGGCACACCAGAACTTACCTGCTTTTCTTTGTTTGATTGGTTTCTTTGTCAGACAGAACAGTCATTTTGCTCATAAGCAGATCACATGCATACATGCCATGCCAAACACAGTACACATTACATGCATGCGCCACTACATCAATTACATTTTGATATCGATAGGATACAAACAAGCACCATTGGGTCCTAACAGATACATGAGACCCAACAGTGAAGACTTTAGGGGGTGGACAAATCATATGGCTGCCTTGAATCTGTTGTTGCTAAGATAATGATCCATTTCTTATGTTGTGCCCTCAAATGGCTCATGTTTTTCCAGCAAGCGAGCGAAGGTAAAGTCGCTTTTTACTTGTCTCATGTACAGCAGAGTGAAATTCTTTCTTTGCATATCCCAGTGATGTTAGGAAGCTGGGGTCAGAGCACAGGGTCAGCCATGATACACCACCCCTAGAGCAAGAGTTAAGGGCCTTGCTCAAGGGCGATTCCATGGCTTTAACCCTCAACCCTCTGATCAGTAACCCAGAGCCTTAACCTACTCAGCTATGGAGTTGCAGTGTACTTTAATTACATAGCAAGTATTAATGTAAAGCAGAAGGTCAGGACTTTTACTTAATTACATTTGTCAAATGTGTGCACTTTAATCAGATTGTGTGCATTTTGACTACACTACGTTACAGATAAACCCTGCCGTTCCTCTCTACTTGGGAGTGAAAACTTAAAGAACGTTAGATGCAGTGGTGAACGGTAACAAATTAAACGTCATTCGTTACTGTACACGAGTCGCTTTTTCACGTCTCTGTACTTTACTAAAGTATTTCTATTTCCAGAGACTTTTCCTTTAACTTCACTACATTTCAAAGTCTAATCTCTTTTTCCTCAACTACATTTTGCCGAATCAGACGTTCCTTTCAATTTATGAGGATCAAAACGTATCTACTCTACAACGATATCTACTTTTTCACCAGCGTACAGTTCAGCATCAATTCAACAGCAAGCAGAACATTTAGAGAGGAATAAACGATGAAGAATCCCCTGACTCGCAATAACACCCGTAGTCCTTCTTTTTGGGCTCGTGATCATTTTATTCGGTATCAATCAGTGTTTGACTCGATGATATCATTCTAATAATAGTTCGGTGAGTCTTTTCACATAAACTGAGTTGATCAGGCAAAAGAATTCTGTGCAAAAATGATAATAGGAACATTAAAGTCGTAATAAATCATAATACGAAGAATGTCAGCATTGTTCTGAAAAATAATTTGACTTTTTCTGGACTCATTTTGAAACAGGGGATTATTACTTTCACATTTACATTTATAGCATTACAGTTATCTCAATTATTCAGCTGTGAGGGTTAAGGGTCTTGTTCAAGGACCCAGCAGTGGCATCTTGGTGGTGCTGGACCCATTTAAAACTCATGACATTCTAATCAGAAATCCATCTTATCCACTGAACAAAGTTAATCAGTTGTCTGTGAATGCTTGGGAATTGGCAGCTTTTTGCGTAAAGCTGCTTAGAGACAATGTCTATTGTTAAAAGCGCTATACAAATAAAAATGAAATGAACTGAATTGGATAGTGCTCAATGCTCTGGATTAATGGTTAAAGTTTAGAAGCTGCTGAGTGTTGGGCTATTCAGCAAAGCCCTTATCTCTTTCCTTACTGTATCATGGCTGAACCTGTGCTCTGGTATACATGAAGAAAGAATTTAGCTGTGCTGTAACGTACATGTGACAAGTAAAATCTTCTTTCTTTTCGAAATTGATCCGTCTAGACAAAACTGTCAGCCAGATTGGTAAAAAACTTACAAAACAAATGCACATTAAAAAAATAAAGTCAATCAGTAGAAGGGTTTAGTCTTTTTTTTCTCTTGTGCTTAACCATACATGTCCACCACAGGTTTCCTGGGTTCTGGTTTGTTTTTGCGATAATTACTGAGCTCTATTTGACTATAAATACACAATGAAGCTGATCATGTTTTTTCAGACATCTGCTCTAATATGACTATTATTTCTTTTAAAAAAAAGAAAGAAAGAAATACAGCAAGAACATGCGAAGAAGACCACCACATGCTCACCCAGAGCTTTCAGGATGGGGTTTAAGATGCATGTATGTCCTGGCTATGTTACGAGTAAAATACTTTTTGTTGTGCTATTACTATTATGGAAAAATAATCAGCGACAGGATGATGAGTTGAGCAGGAGTTATTTTTAATCTTCCTGAAGCTAATTATTTCCCCAATAATGTCTTTTGTTCCTTTTATACCACAGCAGTTTTGCCAATTATTGTTATAATTGTCCACATTTTCATATGTCCACATAACACCATTTTATTAATGTTAACGTACCTCAGTTTATGGAAATCTTGCGAACGATGACATGCGGTTATGACAAAAATATTTATGGAAAAGATGTTGGACTTATGATCAGAAGGTCATGGGTTCAAATCTCAGCACTACCAAGCTACCACTAATGGGCCCTTGAGTAAGGCCCTTAAACCTTAGCTGTATAATTAGATAGATGAAGAATGTAAGTCGCTAATGTAAATGTAACCATAATGGTGTCTTCCAAACAAATTTCATGACATGGCATTTGTGGTTTAAGGGCCTTGCTCAGGGGCTTGGTGGTGCTGAGACTCTGGTCCAAAACGCAACACTTTAACCACTAAGCGACTATAGAAACAATAATGCATTAAAACAATTCGAATTGCAGCTGAACTAGTCCGAGCTGCTGCTATAGAAATATCTTCGACACCTTTGGACCAATCAGAAGGCAGAACAGTGCTGTGGTATAAACATTCCATTGAAGTGTTTGTATTGTGATCAGTGGGATTCTCCGAGCCGGACACGCTGCTGAGCGACTCACCAGCCGTGGACCTGATGGTGGAGGTGACGGTGGACGAGCTCATGGAAGGCACACACTCGTCGTCCTGCGAGTAGCCGGCCTGGATGGCACGCAGGTAGCTGTGGCTGCGTGTGCGGAAGCAGCCGGGCAAATCCAGCGCTTCCATGGCCTGCGACTCCACCTCGCTGAACACCGACTCGCACACCGACTCGAACTGGCCGTTCATTTCAGCCTCGCTCACCTGAAACCAACCAGAAGGCAATGAAAGGGAATCACGCAGACTTCTGTTCTTAACAGCTCATACACATTTTTCACCACCAGAGCCTTTATATTTATTTGCTGTACATTTATCCGTTTATATATTACATACTTTGCATATATTTGCATATTTATCCGCATTTGTCAATTTGCACAGTTGTGACTTCTGGTAGATGATGAACTCTGATATATGTTTTTTTTTATTTTTTTGAAAAGACTTTACTAAAGTAAAGGCTGTGAGTCATATTTATATATATTATATAACTACCTGTATTTTCCCCCATGTATTCATGTGGTCATTTACAGTTCTATCTATCTATCTATCTATCTATCTATCTATCTATCTATCTATCTATCTATCTATCTATCTATCTATCATAATCATTTTTATTTAAAAAAAAATATACTCATTAAATTTTACACATTCTCCTAATTTTCTTACATTCTTTTCCAAAGATTTGTTCTTCATAAAAAAAAGAAACACACCAAAAACACCATGATTGTTCAATCGTTCAATTGACTAAACATAACATTCCCTTATACCAGGGGTCTGCCAACTTTGTGACCAAAAGAGCCTTTTTGGCCCCTCCCCCACCAAATAAAAATTGCCTGGAGCTGCTAAAAACCTATTTGACGTTTCTGATGAATCGAACACAATTTGTTGTTTCATTCAAATGCAAGGGTGTGGTAGCTCGAGCGGTTAAGGTGCTGGGCTACTTATCGGAAGGTCGGAGGTTCAAGCCCCGGTATTTCCAAGTTGCCACTCTTGGGCCCTTGAGCAAGGCCCTTAACCCTCTGTGCTCCAGGGGTGCCGTATCATGGCCGACCCTGCGCTCTGACCCCAGCTTCTAAGCAAGCTGGGATATGCGAAGAACAAATTTCACTGTGCTGTAATGTATATGTGACAAATAAAGGCTATTCTATAGTTGCACCACTATGTGGCACTATTGTGATTTCTGCTGTATTTGGATGTTAGCAGTTTATACTTTCGGAAAGACTTGGGAGCGTCGCCTGGAAATGGGAGAGCGGCATCGAGGAAAAGGCGCTCTGATATTTTAATGAACGATCCTTTCATATATTCTCCGTCTGTGAACGAATTTCCACGCTTTATTATCTCTTGAGTTGCACATGTTGAGTTTGGAGACTTTATCCACTGTATAATGTTGAAAATTTGCTCTGCTGAGCTTCGGCTGCTGTTTTGAAATGGTTCATTTCGTTCGTCTCAAACTCTTAAAAGATATTTCTGTTTGTAGGTTTATCTATAGTGAGGGGTCTGGACCTCAATATCAGCGACTCGCGGGTTGTAGGCAGTAGGCAATAAGTGACGTATTTGTTGATAGACAAAAATATTAAAACTTTATTTTCAGTGTTTTATCTGATATCTCAAATTCCAAGATAAAGATTGTTCCCTTTGAAACATTGTTTACTGTGTAACAAAAAATATTAATATATTTTTTATTTACATGCCATTTTGTCAAGGCTGCAGGTAGTCGCTGTAGTGAGGGGGAGAAGGACCGCATGCAGCTCCACCATCCCGATCGCTTTATACTGAACATACTCATTTACAGCACATTTATCCAGAGCGACCTTCAATTATCTCATTTCTACAATTAAGAAGGGTTAAGTCTTGCTCAAGGACCCAGCAATGGCAGGTTGGCATGGCTGGGATTTGAACGCACAACCCCAGGGTCCAAAGTCCGTGGGGAACCACTAGGCTTCCACCCTCCTCACTTCTAATTCAGGTAACAATAATGGAACTCCATCCCATTTCAGCGAGACCTTCATCCTGATCATGGTTACAATACAACTGAAGCTCATCTCAGGAATGAGGCAGGAATATGTCCTGGATAAAATGCGAGTCCAGCACCATAAGAAATTCTGGTTTACCTATTGACCTTTTTTTTGAAAGTGTGACGTAACACTGTAATTAAGCTTCACAGTGTATTGGAGAGAAAGATGATGTCACTCCACGGTATTTACTTTCACTGCTGAATTGATATAAATCTGTAAAGTCTGCTAGTTCTCAGGAAAATAAATCATGACATTTCTTTTTCCATTCATAAAGAGTTGATCTAATTAGAACCCCCCATATTGCACCAAATTACTAAAGGATTCGCCATTCGGCAAGATCTCAGATCTTCATTGTGTTTCCGCACCAAAGTGTTTGACAACATGCCGAGGTGGCGAGCGTGGAATCATACAGAGCGAGAAAAACCTTATCTCCAAGACACACAATGCAGGCCATCCATTTGAAGGGTGGGCTTGAGATTTTCAAAACAGATACGTCAGAACATAAACGCAGCAGTCTGGGTGACTTTACTGAGACTTTTTTCTGTGGAAAAAGTGTTTAAAACTCTTGAGCTAACAATAAAGTACGTTATCAGTGCTTCAGCTCGAAGATGTTAAAACCTGAGGAAAAATCTGACGGGTTTTAAAAATAACTTGTATAACACCAGTGGCATGATAAGACCTTTTTCTTTAATTCTGGTGGACCCTGTTATTTTTCAATGACCTTCAGGATTAATTTCCAGGTGATGTGGCTGAAGAAGTGAAGACTCACCTGGCTCACTTGGCTGACACAGCTGGCTTGGCTCAGCGTGCTAACTGCCCTCATGTAGCTCTGGTTCCTGGAGCGGAATTTGGGCGAGTTGTAATTGGGTGACGGGTCCAGTGTGATGCTGGGGTGGACGTCCCGGGATGCTTGGAGATGGTAGCTCTGACTAAACAAAGAGAGAGAGAAGAAAAACGGGTAAGGTTTGGTGGCAGATTTCTAACTTTTACATTAAAACTATTAAAGCACCATCGCTGATTAGAAGGTCATGCTATGAAAGTATCCAGAAGGTATCAAGACAGTATGAGGAAAATGTTTTATAATATAGTAGATATACATTAATTTTTATTCATTTATCTTAAAAACTACTGACCTTAACAGTGATGACATATGACGTTCTTATCAACCAATACATACACATATCAATCAATACATCAATACACCTGTTAGTGGGTGGATTTATTTATTAGGCAGCAGGTGAACATTTTGTCGAGCGTAAGGATTTAAACGAGTTCGGCAATTTGTGACGTCTAGACGACTGGGTCAGAGCATCTCCAAAACTGCAGCTCTTGTGGAATGTTCTGGTATGCAGTGGTCAGTATCTATGAAAGGTGCTCCAAAGAAGGAACAGTGGTGAACCGGCAACAGGGTCGTGGGGGACGAGGCTCGTTAATGCACCTGGGGAGCGAAGGCTGGTCCGTGTGGTCTGATCCAACAGAAGAGCTCCTGTAGCTCAAACTGCTGAAGAGGTTCATGTTGTTGAGGCTTGACGGGTCATGACTGCTTTAGCAGCAAAAGCAGGACCAGCACAATATTAGGCAGGTGGTATATATATGTATATACAGGAGAAGTTCTAATTTGAGAACTCTGTAAGTGGTAGCCGTATAAAGACCGCTAGAGACTCTGCAGTTTGGACAACAGGTGGAAGTTTGTATCACCACCTCTGTGCCTGAACAGGGAAAAGTTTGTCATCCTTGTACCCTGAGACATGGTGGGACTAGTTGAGCAGTGGTTGAGGAACCGAGTGAGCACTGTGCAGTGGTAGAAGGTGGAGTAATTGTGGTGCAGTGTGGGCTGAGTTAAGTGCTTTGAGCTAGAGGGGTTCTGGACGGATTACAAGTTTTTGCTTTATAAACTACAGGAAGTGAGTGGAGAAAGGGTAACAATCAGGTGGTGTGGAAGAACTTAGGAAGGTTGGAAACTATTCATGCAGCTGCATTTAGGATGAGCTGCAGCGGTCCTTCTGATGCAGAGTGAGCTGCAGTAGTTCAGTCTTGAGATGATGAGAGACTGAACAAGCACCTGAGTGTCAGATTGTGTAGGAAAAGACGCTTTGATGTCCATGGTTACTCCAAGGTTGCGTGTAGTGATTGGAGGTGAAGTGTCGAGAGACACCAGATCTTGACTCCTTCTTCAGATGAACATATTTTTAAATCAAGGCTGATAGACTGTGAAACCACCTGGATCTGAAGCTAAAATAAAAAACATGTCACATTATCCTGCATCAGTATGAATCAGGAGTAGAAATCTCAACAGGACACTAGGTTCAAAGAAAATGAGCTCTGTCTCATTCCATGGAGCTGCCAAGTCACTGATGTGTTTAACACCTGAAAATGGCTTCTTCGATTGGGTGCAGCACCGAAGCATCTAATCGATAGTAGGAAATGAAGGGAAATGCAAATTCTTGGCTTGTTAGTGAGTCAATCAAACTGAGACAGAGAATAGGACGAGAATCTGCATGCCAGACGGGGACACAAGGTTGAATTACTTGCTTTTCCCCAGCAAAGATCTTTTTTTAACATCTGAAAATATCACATTTTCTAGCCAATCAGGAAGGATTTGTTTTCAAAGATGCAATACATAAAATTTTATGTTATTATTATTATTTTTTAAGGCAGACTGATGCTTTTGTAGGATTTGACATAGTAATCCATGAATATTAAAAAATTATTGGTCATGAGGGATCAATGACCGGTTCTTGGTATTCCATGATCATTGACAGGTTCTTGGTATTCCATAATCATTGACAGGTTCTTGGTATTCCATAATCATTGACCGCAAAGATGCAATACATAAAATTTTATGTTATTATTATTATTTTTTAAGGCAGACTGATGCTTTTGTAGGATTTGACATAGTAATCCATGAATATTAATAAATTCTTGGTCATGAGGGATCAATGACCGGTTCTTGGTATTCCATGATCATTGACTGATTCTTGGTATTCCATAATCATTGACCGGTTCTTGGTATTCCATAATCATTGACAGGTTCTTGGTATTCCATAATCATTGACCGGTTCTTGGTATTTTATGACCATTGACAGGTTCTTGGTATTCCATAATCATTGACAGGTTCTTGGTATTCCATAATTATTGACAGGTTCTTGGTATTCCATAATCATTGACCGGTTCTTGGTATTTTATGACCATTGACAGGTTCTTGGTATTCCATAATCATTGACAGGTTCTTGGTATTCCATAATTATTGACAGGTTCTTGGTATTCCATGATCATTGACAGGTTCTTGGTATTCCATGATCATTGACAGGTTCTTGGTATTCCATAATCATTGACTGGTTCTTGGTATTCCATAATCATTGACCGGTTCTTGGTATTCTATAATCATTGACCGGTTCTTGGTATTCCATGATCATTGACCGGTTCTTGGTATTCCATGACCATTGACAAGTTCTTGGTATTCCAGTTCTCCTGACAGGTTCTTGGTAATCCATTAATATTGATAAATTCTTGGTAATCTATGATCACCGACAGGTTCTTTGATCACAGACATGTTCTTGGCAGTCCATATTCATTGAAAGGTTCTTGGTAATCCATGATTATGAATAAGATTTGCTAATGCAGGATCACTGTGAGGTTTTTGGTAATCCATGATAATGAACATGTTTTTGGTCCTTTAATATTATTAACAGGTTCTTAGTAGTTTTTTTTTTTAGGTATATACAGTATTTTAGAAGTTAGTTAGATGATAGTTTTGTTGGTGGTGGTGCAGGTTCAGTAGCATTCTTGGGATTTCAGGTTGATTTACTGGTTCCTGGTAGTTTGGTTAATTGACTGGTTTATAATACAGTGCATCTGGAAAGTATCTCTTTTTTATTCATATTTTATGTTACAGCCTTATTCCAAAATAGATTCAATTTATTATTTTCCTTAAAATTCTACAAACAAAACCCTGTAATGACAATGTTTGTTTGTAATCTTAAAAATCACATGGACATTAGTATATTCACAGTCTGCTCAATACTTTTTAGTTTATTTGGCACCAATTACTGCCTCAATATTTTTGAGCTTGACACCAATTTTTGACCAGTTTCTCCCATTCTTCTTTGCAGAACCTCTCAAGCTCCATCATATTGAATGAACCACTGGGTTCAGCCATGTCTCGGTGAAGCAGAGAAGGTTGCAGTTGACTTAAGTTAATCAGTTGACTTTACTGGCGCCATCTTGGAACCTTCTGATAGCTTCTTGATACGCCAGGTTCAACAATGTGATTTTAGCAGGCCAGGATCATTACATGGCTGCTGGTAGGTCAGGTTTATTAATGCGTTCTTGTTTATTCATGGGGTTCTGGTAGGCTAATTCATTAGTGGGTTCTTGGTACACTTTGTTAATTAATGGATTCTCAGTAAGTTACACATGTATTCTCTCTGAGCACCACCTCATCAGCTTGGACACATTGGACCAGTGTGTTTTTTTCCACTGTTTCCACTCAAAATTGGTACATTGTGTTGATAAATCTATATATTTTTTGGCATCCACATTGAAATTAACCAAAAAACTTTTATCCTCCCAACAGCACTGTGTAAAGTGCAGACCAATTTGTGTTTGTTAACTGTGTATGTGTGTGTGTATGTGTGTGTGTGTGTGTGTGTGTGTGTGTGTGTGTGTGTGTGTGTGTGTGTGTGTGTGTTCACCTTAAATCTGCAGCGAAATTGGTGAGGTACTTCACCATGTCATTGCTCGATTTATCCAGGCGGTATGAGCTGCAGGTGGAGAGAAAAAATGATTCAGGTTAAGAAAAAAAAGAGAAGAAAGATTGAGGGAGAAACAAAAAGAAAATGCAGAAATGTGTATTGTAGGAAAATACAAATGTCCCAGATGATTTGATTCAATTCTACTTGTTGCTCTGTTATAAATCACTTCATTCATCCCAGAGAAAATTCACACTTGTAACAGGAATATTCCTCCTTCATTCATATATTTAATGTTCTTTCACTACCCTAGCATTTACCCAACATGTAGCATTTTACCCCTCTGTTTTTTCTCTCTCACCTAATCTCTCTCTCTCTCAGTCTCTCTCTCTCTCTCTCTCATTCTCTCTCTCTCTCTCTCTCTCTCTCTCTCTCTCTCTCTCTCTCTCTCTTTCACTCTTTCGCTTTCTGAATCGCAATGAGGCTCAGGGCACTCGTCTTATCGGTGTCCCATCATGACAGGGACAGAGTGTGCTCGACTTCTCAAAGGACAAAAGCACAAGAGAAAAAATAAACCAAAAAAATTGAATGAGAAAAAGCAAGTGAGAGAGAAAAAAGAAAGAGACAGCCTTTATAGAAATAGAGGGTGCAAGACAACGAATGAGAGACAGAAAGAGACAGAGAAATAGAGATAGAGAGAGAGAGAGAGAGAAAGAGAGAGAAAGAGAGAGAGAGAGAGAGATAAAGACAGACAGACAGACAGAGTGAGAGAAAGAGACAGACATACAGTACCTGTGGAGTGGGAGAGAGAGAGACAGACAAACAGACAGATTGATAGACAGACAGAATGAGAGAGAGAGAGAGAAAGAGAGAGAGAGAGAGAGAGAGAGAGAGAAAGAGACAGACATACAGTACCTGTGGAGTGGGAGAGAGAGAGACAGACAAACAGACAGATTGATAGACAGACAGAATGAGAGAGAGAGAGAGAGAAAGAGAGAGATAGAGACAGACAGACAGACAGAGAGAGAGAGAGAAAGACTTGACTTTTAAATGTCCTTTATTATTTTAATAATAGCAAATTGAACTTTGTACAAAACGAATTTTTGAAATTTAAAAATTCAGTATAAATCCCTGATCATCAGGTTCAACACCACATACATGATAAACAACATCCACATAGTTTGTAAGACTGTAGACTGTAGTCCTTTCAGCATTAGGACAGGATTAATTCAATAAAAACTGTTTCTGAAGCAGAATGGACACCCCTCCTTATCTGAGGAACCCAGTTTTGCAATGTGTCGGGTCTCCTGTTTCCCGTTCAATGGGTCTTTTGTTAAGGGATCTCCAGCTGCCTTTTGGGGAAGAGCCTGGGACTCTATGAGATTTTTTGCTCCATTTGCTGAAGAAACCTGGCACTGGTGTGTCCATTAATAGAAGTTTCCTGACATCTTTTTGCCAGCCCTCCTTACTCAAGAAAACCACCACAACTCAGAAAACAATGGGACTTCTTCACTGTTCTTAATGGGGGTTTTCTTTGGGAAGTCTCTTGCTGAAGCAGTAAGAGCAGTTTCAAGGTCGCCCTGTAAGCTCTGAATAAAGCGCACTGACCTGAATCCCACCTTAACAGGTAGTTCTTCAGCTGTTATCCAGCTTAGTTCATTTCTCAGATGGCTTTTTTTGAACCAGCCTTTGTCCATAAATGCAGATCCAACAGTGGATGAGCGTGATGGGTGGGTTGAAAAAACAGATTTTTCAAACAACCACTGTTTAGGTCTCTCACACTCCTTTGAAGAGGAAAGGGTCTGCCATACCTGCAGAACATTATGGTATAAGCTTGAGAGTCCTCCCAAAATCCACGTCTTCTAAACACATGGTGAAGAGGTGTTTATCCAGGTGCATTTTACCGGCCTTCCGCAAAAGGGGGCATGCAACATCCATCTACTGGTGATGTTGACAAAATAGCTGTTAACCTGGAATGTACCTGAATCAGTCCTTGTCTTGTAATCAGTCCTTGGAATCAGTCCATTTCCTCCTTTCTGATTTGAGAGGTAGAGAGCTGCAGCTCTACAGCCAGTGCTGTCCAGACCAAAAGAATCAACCAAAGTCTTTTGGATGCTGTTGATGAGGTTTCTGAGTGGTTCTAAGACCAAACGTTTGTGCCACAGAGTGGAGGCAATGAGGTTATTGGTTATCAGGACTCTTCCCCTGTATGATAGCCATTTCCATCTGTCCAACTAAGCTTGCACTTTTTCTGTTGTGCCCACCAAGTTTTTTGTTTTCTATTCATTTTTACAGAGGTATACTTCCAGCCATTTCATCCCTTTCCTTTCTTATCTAATATTTTCTGGCAGTTCAGGTGGGTTGCCTTTAAGACCGAACCACAGTGCTTCTGTTTTCTTTTCCAGTTTTGTTTGGCAAATGAGGCGCTTTCATAAACGTTCAAAGAACTCTTGGATATCTTGCTTCTCTTTGATAATAACTGTGATGATGTCTGCACATGCTTAGAGCTTGATGTTTTCAGGGTTCATTCTCCAACTGATCACCATTCCAGTTCATTTTTCCCTTAAACAACACAGCAATGGTTTGATTGCCAGGTGGTATAACTGCCCACATTGGACATGAGAGGTCTGATTCCTCTTTTTATTTGTATTGCAGTGCTTAACCCTCCCCCAATTTTGACCATGCAGGAGGTATCTGTATATAAAATCTGTATCCATGTCAAAAACTGTTTACCGAAGCCATAACTTTCAAGTACTTTGAACAGGTATCGATGGTCTACACGGTCGAAAGCTTTTTCTTGGTCAAGTGAAAGAAGCCACCATATTTTTTAGTATAGTCTAAAACGTCTGAAGTGAACTAAAACATTAAGGACTGTTTTAAGTCTGTTTGACAAGCATTTGGAGAGAATCTTGGTCTCCAGGCTTTTAGTGAGTAGAGGTCTCAGGTCTGGAGGTACCAGAGCTGAAAATGTTGAGGTTTTCGTTGGGAGTGACGAGGATGGACAGGATTAGAAATGAGTTTATTAGAGGGACAGTGCATGTAGGACGTTTTGGAGACAAGGTGAGGGGGGTGTGATTGAGATGGTTTGGACATGTGCAGAGGAGGGACATGGGGTATATCAGTAGGAGAATGCTGAGGATGGAGCCACCAGGAAGGAGGAAAAGAGGAAGACCAAGGAGGAGGTTCATGGATGTTGTAAGGGAAGACATGGTGGTGGGGTGAAAGAGGCAGATGTAAAGTACAGGGGGTATGGAGACGGATGATCCGCTGTGGCGCCTCCTAATGAAAGAAACCAAAAGAAAAGAAGAGAGAGGGCAACACGTTGACATCTTTTTTAGCTTTATAACTTCCTTTAATGACTTTAAATTAGTCTCTGCCTACGACTTCCCAAAATGCTTTATAGAAGTCAATGAGCAGTCCATCAATCCCTGGTGCACGTCCGGAGGAGACGTCAAAGGTTTTAGTTCCATGTCCAGCTACTTACTGTGTTCTCCGTTAAGTGTAAAGAAGTTCATCTGAACATTGTTCATTTGTGTACATATAGGACTGAGTAAAACTCTACAGCCAATCTTCTTATCACCACTGGGTCTGAAGTGATGGTGCCATCATTTAGAGCACACTTTTTTCCAGGTTGAAGAAGTAAGCTGTAGCAGTGTCTATGTCATGTACAGAGACGAAACATTCTCTAACAATTTCTGTCTTGGCCTTTTTATGTAGAACACTTCTTAGTTCCTAACTCTTCAGCATAAGGTTGCTCTGCTCATTTATTCTTTGGTTTATTAGGGCATTTTCAATTCTTAAAAATGTCCTCTTCTTAGGTTTTGTACGGTTTGTTAGTTGTGTTTGATGTAAGTTGTTGACAGAACAGTTTTTCTGGGACTTTCCCACATCCCACCACAGGCTTTCATGGTCTTTCTTTTGGTTCGCCCAGTGTCCCCAAAAAGTTTTCATAAAACTCTAGATCCTGTGTTCATTTTGAGTTGAAATGCGGGGAAAAACACTGGGGTTTGGTTTGTGTTAAAGTGATGTCCAATGTGATTAGGTGGTAATCAGAGAGGATACATAGCACTTTTAGCTCTATTACATAGTGTGTTGCTGATGTAGAGACGATCAAGGCGTGCACTACTGAAATATAGAACAAGTGCAAATTGACCAATCAGAATTCAGCATTGAGTAAAAGCGTGAAAGGAGTTTATTCTATTGAAATGTATTCTGCAGTTATAATGATGTGTGTGTGTGTCCGTGTGTGTGTCCGGTAGAGACGATCAAGGCGTGCACTACTGAAATATAGAACAAGTGCAAATTGACCAATCAGAATTCAGCATTGAGTAAAAGCGTGAAAGGAGTTTATTCTATTGAAATGTATTCTGCAGTTATAATGATGTAGTTATAATGATATGTGTGTGTCCGTGTGTGTGTCCGCGTGTGTGTGTGTGTGTGTGTGTGTGTGTGTGTGTGTGTGTGTGCTTGTGTCCGTGTGTCCCCATTATTTAGGTTCAGAAGGGCTTTGACACTGAAGGTTATTTTTTTACTTTAACACCTTAAAGTATGTTTGTCACGGCTGTCAAACACACACACACACACACACACACACACACACACACACACACACACACACACACACACACACACACACATGCCCTGCAGCATGAACAAAGCACTATGAAGACACTATCACTATCATTTTCTATCTTCCTTTTCTTTTTACCTCAGAAAAGGAGGAACACTATAATAATGATGATGATGATGATGGTGAGGATGATGATGAAGATGATATAATTACTACAGCTATACCACTACTAATAATGATGATGATGATGATGGTGAGGATGATGATGAAGATGATATAATTACTACAGTTATACCACTACTAATGATGATGATGATGATGATAGTGAGGATGATGATGAAGATGATATAATTACTACAGCTATACCACTAATAATGATGATGATGATGATGGTGAGGATGATGATGAAGATGATATAATTACTACAGCTATACCACTACTAATGATTATTATGATGATGATACTAAAGATGAAGATGAAGATGATGATTCTAATAATGAAAATGAATACGATACTAATGATGATGATGATAAAGATGAAGATAATATATACTACAGATATACCACTACTAATGATGATAGTGATGATGATGACGATGATGATGATGATGAAGACGATAAAGATGAAGATATATTTACTACCGATACACCATGACTAATGATGATAGTGATGATGATGATGATGATGATGATGATGACGAAGACGATAAAGATGAAGATATATTTACTACCGATACACCATGACTAATGATGATAGTGATGATGCTGATGGTAATGAAGATGATGAAGATATAATTCTTATAGTAGTAGCACTATTACTACTAATGATGATCATACTAATGATGATGATGATAGTGATGATGCTGATAGTGATGATGATGATGATGAAGATAATTATTATAGCAATTACACTACTACTACTAATAATGATGATGATGATGATGATGATGATGATGATGATGATGATTTGTTTTGTCCCTCCATCTTTACAGAGCTTTAGCACTACCCCCCTGTGATACACTGTGTATTTAAAATACTGCACTGGTATAAAATCTGGAAACCCACAGCGCTGTTTAGAGCAGAAGGTTCAAATGAACCCAAATTCACGTGGAGAAAATCGAGAAAGCAGCTCGGGAAAACCCGGAGGTGGATATCGACTGCTCAATGCTTTCAGATCCTGTGGAGATCCTATGCCACGTGGCATAATTGATCCTGCTAAAGCTTATTTTCTAAGTGTGTGTATGTGTGTGTGTGTGTGTGTGTGTGTGTGTGTGTGTGTGTGTGTGTGTGTGTGTGTGTAGGATGCTAACCTTTTCCATACAATCCTTTAGATCCTTTAGACTACAAGATCTGTACAAGTTTTTGAGTTTTTTTCTATGGTTGGGGTTTCAGAACGTCCATGGGCTTTCCAAAACTTTCAAATGTAACTATAAAAGGAAAATGATTTCTTCAGGAGAGTAAGTTTTTGACTAAATTGACAAAAGCGTCACCAGCAAAGTACCTCCACACCATCACACCTCCTCCTCCAGGGAGTCAGGAACCGTCTGTTCACCCAAAGATCTCACATTTGGACTCATCAGACCAAAAAGCAGTTTTCCACTGATCTCATATCCATTCATTGTGTTTCTTGGCTCGAACAAATCTCATCCGTTTGGTGTTCTTCCAAATTCATGGTTACTTTGCTTGAATTTCCCAAGTCCTACCTCACAGTCAAGTCAAGTCAAGAGTCAAGAAGCTTTTATTGTCATTTCAACCATATATTGCTGACGAACACACAGACACATGGGGAAATGGAACGTTTCTGGTGCGACATAAAACAACATAGAGCTACATCACATCTCACAACAGAGAGCTACATACAGAACACAGAGCTGAGGACGAAAGTGTCCTCACCACATAAAGTACACAACACAAGACTGTGGGACAAATACACAAAACACAAAATAGCACCAACCAATAACCCAGTAACCCCCTCTAAACAGTGAACGTTGTTTAAGCTGCCACTTAAACTCTGAGGAGCATTTTTGTAAATCGGTGGTTTCTGAGGCTGGTAATTTTTATGAACTTATCCTCTGCAGCAGAGGTAGCTCTCTGTCTTCCATTCTTAAGGCGGTCCTCATTAGAGCTTGGATCATCATAGCATTTGATGGTTTTGGAGACTACACTTGAAAATACAGGGAGTGCAGAATTATTAGGCAAGTTGTATTTTTGAGGATTAATTTTATTTGAGGATTTAATTTGAACAACAACCATGTTCTCAATGAACACAAAAAACTCATTAATATCAAAGCTGAATATTTTTGGAAGTAGTTTTTAGTTTTAGCTATTTTAGGGGGATATCTGTGTGTGCAGGTGACTATTACTGTGCATAATTATTAGGCAACTTAACAAAAAACAAATTTATACCCATTTCAATTATTTATTTTTACCAGTGAAACCAATATAACATCTCAACATTCACAAATATACATTTCTGACATTCAAAAACCAAACAAAAACAAATCAGTGACCAATATAGCCACCTTTCTTTGCAAGGACACTCAAAAGCCTGCCATCCATGGATTCTGTCAGTGTTTTGATCTGTTCACCATCAACATTGCATGCAGCAGCAACCACAGCCTCCCAGACACTGTTCAGAGAGGTGTACTGTTTTCCCTCCTTGTAAATCGCACATTTGATGATGGACCACAGGTTCTCAATGGGGTTCAGATCAGGTGAACAAGGAGGCCATATCATTAGATTTTCTTCTTTTATACCCTTTCTTGCCAGCCACGCTGTGGAGTACTTGGACGTGTGTGATGGAGCATTGTCCTGCATGAAAATCATGTTTTTCTTGAAGGATGCAGACTTCTTCCTGTACCACTGCTTAAAGAAGGTGTCTTCCAGAAACTGGCAGTAGGACTGGGAGTTCAGCTTGACTCCATCCTCAACCCAAAAAGGCCCCACAAGCTCATCTTTGATGATACCAGCCCAAACCAGTACTCCACCTCCACCTTGCTGGCGTCTGAGTCGGACTGGAGCTCTCTGCCCTTTACCAATCCAGCCACGGGCCCATCCATCTGGCCCATCAAGACTCACTCTCATTTCATCAGTCCATAAAACCTTAGAAAAATCAGTCTTGAGATATTTCTTGGCCCAGTCTTGACATTTCAGCTTGTGTGTCTTGTTCAGTGGTGGTCGACTTTCTGCCTTTCTTACCTTGGCCATGTCTCTGAGTATTGCACACCTTGTGCTTTTGGGCACTCCAGTGATGTTGCAGCTCTGAAATATGGCCAAACTGGTGGCAAGTGGCATCTTGGCAGCTGCACGCTTGACTTTTCTCAGTTCACGGGCAGTTATTTTGCACCTTGGTTTTTCCACACGCTTCTTGCGACCCTGTTGACTATTTTGAATGAAACGCTTGATTGTTCGATGATCACGCTTCAGAAGCTTGGCTATTTTAAGACTGCTGCATCCCTCTGCAATATATCTCACTATTTTTGACTTTTCTGAGCCTGTCAAGTCCTTCTTTTGACCCATTTTGCCAAAGGAAAGGAAGTTGCCTAATAATTATGCACACCTGATATAGGGTGTTGATGTCATTAGACCACACCCCTTCTCATTACAGAGATGCACATCACCTAATATGCTTAATTGGTAGTAGGCTTTCCAGCATATACAGCTTGGAGTAAGACAACATGCATAACGAGGATGATGTGGTCAAAATACTCATTTGCCTAATAATTCTGCACTCCCTGTAGATTA
>MU551610.1:6695153-6716186 GCA_024362625.1 Silurus asotus | reverse complement strand
GGTGTGTGTGTGTGTGTGTGTGTGTGTGTGTGTGTGTGTGTATGTGTGTGTGTGTGTGTGTGTGTGTGTGTGTGTGTGTGTGTGTGTGTGTGTGTGTGCACCCAGAGGGGGGCTTGTTCTCGAGTGTGAACAAGCTGCCAGTTAGCAGAATGACTCAACTGGGGCAGAATGCCTTTTCCAGCCAGTTTAACACCTGCAATACTTAACTTTATCATTACGCCACACACGGCATCCATGCCAACATACACACACACACACACACACACACACACACACACACACACACACACACACACGATGTGAAGATCGGATCATTTTATAAATGTACTTCTTTGAATTTCGTTCATCAAAACAAACAAATCTTTTTTTTTTTTTTTTTTTTTTTTCATTTAAAAAAAAAAAAAATTTTTTTTTTTTTTTTTTTTTTTGTCATTTAGTTTATACGATCAGAAATAAATCAAAACGTTACAATAAGCCGATTTCCCAACACGTCTACAAACACCGGCTTTAACTGTAGTTTCAATAATAAAAATATGACAATGCAGCTATGGGAGTCACATGATAAAAGAACGAACGACTCAGACCAGAGGACTCATACGATAAACTACTGAATTCTGTTTCCTGAACATAACCTACAGAGATTTTGCGATGTTTTGCTCGTGCACATCCAGTAGAAAATAAATGAATCACTTTTTGAGACGACTCTCTTTCTGTCTCTTATCGCTTACATTATAGCAGCTATAAACTTAGATTCCCTCACTAGCTAATTCCTCCTTTATTCCAGGAAGTTCCAAAAATCACCACATCTCATAGTTAAAGTGGTAGTGCATCGGTTAAAATGTGGTTAAAAGGATGTGAGTTCAAATCCCAGCACTATAAGTTGCCACTGCTGGGCCCCTGAGCAAGGCCCTTACTGCTGAACTGTATTTAAAGTAATAAGACAGTTGGAAGTCGCTCTAGAAAAGGGTAAGGGTTTTGCGTTAGAACGTCCTTGTTTGACATCGATTGAAGGACTCACCAGTGTCAGAGATGATTATCAGTAGGTTCCTGACATTTTCATGACCAGGATTCCTGCAGGTTTCACAAAGTCAAATTTAAGACTTTTTGATTTAAGAATGTAATGTAAGCCCTATATCACGACATCAGAAAAAACACACACATACACTGCTAGCAACTGGCCCCAAATTTATTTATTTCAAGCGAAGTATCGCTAAACTTTAATTCCCCATTGCTAAATTATAAAATCAGTTTTAACTTCGTGGTACAATCCGAGATTCGTCCCAATAACACAAATCTGATTGGCTGTTGCATGTTCGTCTCATTTGTCGTAGTAACACAGCGAATCATATATGGACAAGTGAAAGAATGAACTACACGAAAGAATAACACCACAGAAACTAACAAAGAAAATCATTCAAGTGCTGCAAAAGTATTTCGATGAGAGGTCCCTGGACTTCGGAAGATTAAGACCTTATTAAAAGGATTAAAGAACAGCAAATTTCAGTCTTTTTAAACCCCCTAAAATTTGGATTTTTACATTTTAGGCTTTTTTAAAATGCCACGGAAACGCTAATGACAGTCGGATAGTTTATGGCTCCTCCCAATTTATAGCTACAAATAAATAAAAAGTATTCTATTGGTAATGAATGTTCACATAGGCCTAGCGATCTGCAGTTTAACAACAGCTGTAGAGATGTCGAGGTTTCCCCCCGGGTAATGACGCATCCGTGATCCGTGTACGTCGTTCGAAGTCTTACCAAGCGAGATATGAATCAAACGATTTTCCGCCGACATTTTACACCAGTTTCATAAGTGCTTCCCAACTGAGGATATTCAAAGAAGAACGACTTGCGCAAGATATCGACCCTCTGGGCCGAGCACCCCAGCAGGCCACACGGTCCGAGACGAACGGTGGAAGCCGTACCAATAAAGCCATCAAGCATAAACTTTTTAGCATCGATTTCGTCTTCGAGGAGCATTCTCCCGACAAACAATTGTACCTCCTTTGCTTGACTGACCTTTCTGATAAAGACACCCCCAAAAATAGCTTCTTTATTTCCTCCCTGCCGTCCCCAGCAGACATGGCTCGGTGTGGATGTTGCAACCTTTTAGCCAGTTTGCTTCAGAGCGAAGGGACATAAATCTCCCCGAGCGTGTGCGTCACAGAGGTCCGCATTGATAACGGCTGCCAAAAACAGCAGCCGGATGGATGGCCTGCGCTATTCTCTGCATTGTGTGTTTATCACGGGCGAAGGAGCCCATTAAGTGGCGTGAAAACACAGATGCATCAGAACCAGAGCGCTCCAGGTCATGGCGGCACATGCTGGTAGTTAATCCTATCCGACACGCTCGATGAACACAAACCGAAACTAATTGGCGCCGTAACGATGACGGACCGATGCAGGGTTATGATACAAACTGCCAGCGATCTTTACACTCTGCGTCCATCCCTGTGGCTGTAAATAAATTAGCGAAAAATAAATAAATCATACCAAGAGAAATGTGGACTCTGGCTTCATTATTCGAATCAGCCTGCAATTAACATCAATTGAGTGATTGATTTATAAACCCCCCTCCATTTAGCTCGAGATGTTTATCCGCGATGATATTAGAGCAATTATCAACTGACACATCTAAACACCTTTTAACAAACCTGTAATTAGCATAAGTGGGAGGATCATGATTGCTCATTTGTATAGACTTTGATGACATTCGAATATGAGAATAAATAACATGCAGAAAACGATAGACCTTGGCAAATTTTAAGACGCATTAGACATTGCAGTTAAGTTTTGCCGAGGGGTCCAAGCATCATTTCAGCTTCTTCCAGCCTCATAAAAAAAAATTTCAAACCCTCTCAGTTTGTGAACACCACATATCTGACCTCGAAGCTGGCCATGGAGCGACTCCTTAAGCCCTTACGAACCCCACTTATTAACAGTTACCCTTAAGTGGCCCTCTCTGCCCCCCGCTGGTGCACTTAAAATTGATCGAGTGTATCTAATCCGCTACTACTAGCCAGGCTGGACATTAAATAAATGCAGGTCAGAAGCACTGGAGCTTTCTTCTGAGTCAGCACGAGTGAGCGTTTTTTTTTACAGCATTAATCTCAGCCCTCTCTGCTTTGCCTGATGTGTCACACTGATAGCCAATGATAGCCCCGGTAAGTGGTCATCTCTCCAGAGTGCCACCAAAGCCTGTGGGACTATTTATGAGTGGCTCGAGAAGACCACACAGAGCGCCGATGTGGCTAGTCTGCAATAAAATCAATGGTTTTCAAGATGCTGGATTTTGTCATCCATATTGATGTTGTCATTGTTCAGCCCTTCGCCAGAGGTTTGTAATCTTGTAGTTCTTGACCCCATTATGTAACTTCAGGCTGCAGATTTATTTTCTCACATCTCACCTCTGGACCTTCTCTTTCTGCTAAACTCTGGAAAGATGCTAAATTATCTTTTATTGTAGACGGGGTTCCCAGACATTTTTCATTCCAAAATTCAATACTTTTCCAGACGTCCCTAAAGATATTTAAGCCCATATTTAACATCTCTAATTAACTTTCTTTCGGCTTCTCCTATTAGGGGTCACCACAGCGGACCGTACGCATGTTTGATTTGGCACATGTTCTTCCTAACGCAACCCTCCCTATTTATCCGGGCTTGGAACCGGCACTAAAGCTTGTGCAACCTTAATGTCTGAGGTTGGTTCCCCGACCGGGGATCGAACCCGTGCCGCAGTGGTGAGAGCGTCGCATCCTAACCACTAGACCACCAGGGAACCTTTTAACATCTCAAATCAAAATTTCAAATTATATCATGTGTTATGTTACAACAGCTAATGTATGTCAAAGTCAGTATCTCTGATATGCAGACCGAGTCCAGCGCCAATCTTTTAGCAGTGCTGAAAGTCTGCTCCTAAATCCACAATAAAAGCACCTTTTGGCCATGTTCACACTAAAACTTTTTACCTTTTAAAACGCATATTTTTCTCTACATTTTGTCCTTCCGTCCACACTGAGGCGACGTTTTCAGTCAACTAAAACCTACTTTAAAAAAAACGCTCTCCTAAGTGGATTAATGTACCTCAGTTTTAAAGTCACGGTTGAATTCAATTTGGGTACGGTTGTGGGGGAATACAAAAATTACTTGTCGTTTTATTTATTAATGCAGTTTATTATGATTAATATTTGTGAACATCAACAATTTCATATAGAATGACTGTTTGGTTTAATAATATATCCAATTATATTTTAGAATATTTTATAAAAAATGTAATTAATGCAATTCACTTTTTTATTATAATAATCAAATTGACTAAGCAATTAAATTGGTCACAAATTACATTGATCAAATAAAATTAAATAAATCAGTAAAATCTAATTTCATACTTTTTTATACTTTTCCAAAATGAGTAGGAACCCTGTGTAGATCAATTATTATTACGGTCCAACTTGATTTACTCTTCATTAGTCGCCATAATAAAACCAATCAAAAATGCTCACCGGAACTAGCCTAGCATGCTAGTTAGTTTAGCTTCAGCAGAATCCGTGAAGCTGACTCGATTAACAATGCTGATGTATAAAGCCACAGATAGAACGGGGGTGGAGTCAGATATTTTCCATTCAATCTCTTTATTTTCACTCGCAAATAAGAACTTTGAACTCAACAATATTTGTTTTATTCATATTTTTTTTTTACTTGCCCACAAATTTGAGTCCAGACTGGCTAGGCAGTAAAAAAGCCCAACGAATTGCTGGTAGGCGTGCTTTTTAAAAGCATCACTATTTCGCCCACCCTGCAAAAATTGTACACTGAAGGTTGAACTGCGCTGGTTAAGTTCAAAAAGTGTAATCGGTTTTGCTCGTTTCCTTAGAAGCTTTCATGGTCCTGACTTTCCTTTTATACACCTCCTCCACCAGTACAACACTTCATGCATGCCCAGGTCAGAATGGATCTTTTTTCTGGGTGGAACGATCTATCGCATTCACCGATCTGAATTTTGCTAGTTTTTTGCCCACTACGTAAACAAATTACTCTTTAAAACATGTGCATCTCAGCTCAGATATTAACTCATAGTTCTTATGTACAAAAGTCAGAAAATCACAGACAGCTATTTCAGTAGTCCATCTATCTCAAGATGCCTATCTAAAGCACTGAGAATGAAGTGGAGCTTAAATAAAGATGGGTGGTAACAGTGATGTATTAGTGCATTTGTGTAATCAATGCTAATCAATATGGCTGCCTGCATGCAATAATTGTTAATCCAACCCTGGGGTATTAAATCTTAGTGGTAATGCAAATCAATCTATGGCACTATGGTACTGCTCTTAACATTTTATCATTAAAAACACAAACACGATTAGAAAGTCCTTCTGCAGGAGGACGACTGCTGTATGTGTCTACCGTAGACATATTCTTGTTTTAAAAAAAATATTTATAAATGCACTGCCATGGCTCTATGCCGAAATAATTTTTAAAATTTACAAAAAACACGCTATTATAAAATCTTATTGCTTCACTGACCTGAAGATAATGGCAAGGCCTCATAGGGGACTTGAGGTCTTGAGGCATCATAGGTTTCTCGAGGTTGAGCGAGGACTTGCGGTAGGCCTCTTTGGCCTGGCTAACAGTCAAAGTGGACCAAGAGCTCCGCTTCATAAACTTTCCCTCAGGACCCAAGGCCATGCCCTCACAAGCCGAGCACTTCACGTCATTGTTGCTTTTGGAGGTCTTGAGCGAAAGATCTCCAAAGTGACCTGGGACCGATTCTGGGTAGCAGTGACTTATGTGGTCCACATGGTGCCGACTCATGACGCTGGGAGTCCGGTAGGTGCTGTCACTGTCGAGGTTATCATCTGAGCTCCACCACCCCGCGATCCCTGAGCGGTGTTTGGAGTCTGCTTTGCGCTCTTTGCTCTTGCTCCTCTTGCTGTGTTTGTGGTGGCCGTGATGGTGTCCGTGATGATGGTGGCCGCTTTCCGAGCGTGAGTCTCCTTTGGTGCCGTTCATCTTAGAAGAGCCTTCCAGTGAGTGTGACTTGGTGAAGAGCTTTTGCACAGAGTGCACCAGGTGGCGGATCCGACCTGGACTCTCATTCCGCTGTTCGCTGCTGGTGGTAGCGGTGGATGTGCGCTGGTACTGCAGTGTGTGAAATCCATCACGGTGGATGGGCAGCTGCTTCTCAAATTGGTCCAGAAGGTTGGCAGGTATGCGGTTCATTTTGCCAGAACTGGAAATGTTTCCGGCACCACCTCCTCCTACTCCGCCCCCTCCAACAAAACCACCGCCGCCGCCGCCGCCACCTCCACCACCACCACCACCACCACCACCACCACTGTGTCCTGTGGTGCCATCCTCCCGCAAACTCTCATGATGTGAACTGTAATGCATCCTAGGACCACCACCACCACCACCACCACCACCACCACCACCACCACCACCACCACCACCACCACCACCACCACCACCACCACCACCACCACCACCACCACCACCACCACCACCACCACCACCACCACCACCACTGTGTCCAGTGGTGCCATCCTCCCGCAAACTCTCATGATGTGAACTGTAATGCATCCTGGGAAATGTGCTGCTGGAAACGTGGTCAGAGGCCATGGAGACAGGCATCACCATGCACTCCGAATGGATGGAGCTGCGCGGCGAGCAGCGGTGGTGGTCCATGGGGCAACTCTCAGTGGGGCTAAGCAGGTAAGATGATCGTGAGTCGGGAGCACCATGCTGGAGGTGGTCGAGAGAGTGGTCGCAGTCTGTCAGGCCACAGGAGTGTCCAGGTGTGATGTTTAGCTGGGGACGACCACCTGATAGACCTTTCATATTCCTAGGAGGGGAGGGGTAGCTGTCTTCATCGAAGTATTGGATGGGGGACCATGAATATGGCTGGTCTGCAAATGAAAAGAAAAGACAAAGAGAAAATGGGTCAAAACTCTCCTGTATCTTTTGTTTTTTAGCTGTCGACTGGACTTCTGCTTGAGCATAAAGTTATAATTTGGCTAACTAAGAATTATTCTTGGATCCCCCAATGCTTTGGATGTACAAGGGCACAAAAATTCTCTCAAACAAATAATCTCATAATCCTGGCAACGAATTTGAAGACACAGCCATCAGTGGAAACAGCCCCAAAAGTAAAATACAACATTTAAAAAAACATGTGTAAATTATTATCTGCTTGTCCAGTTCACTTACAAGCATCAGATCTTGGCATACACACAATTATACAAACTTTGTAATTGCTGTTTTAAAAATGACAACATATCAAGAACAGGAGCTGAGCCTTTCCGAAGCGCTTCCATGTACAGGACGTCAGACAGGGAACATTGTTAGCATTTCCATTTGTCCAATGCAAAGCAAAATAATAGCCTATCATTTTAACACCGTGGTGCCATCCGTCAAAGCCGGCTTTGCTTGGAGAGTACTTTGAGGAGCGTCAGGACTCGTCCTTGGCAGGCAACACTCAGATTAAAATTACATTTGCGGGAATTTTTTCATCAAGGACAGATAAGAGGACTTTTAATCAAAGAGAAACAGTATTATGTATCAAGTTTAAATCTTTCTGATCTCTTTTCTTTCATGTCAATACAATTTCACACTTGTTCACGATTGTTTTAATGGATACGAGGAGAGAATTAGAGAGTCAGGTGTTGGGGAATAGTTTTTTTAAGGGGGTGTTCTGCATTTATGTCCTATCAATGAACAGCACCTCATCAATGATTGAAGTGTATGATGAGGTTCCCTTTGGAGTCTGGTTCCTCTCAAGGTTTTTTCTTGCCACTGGCTGCACAATTGAAATAAACTTACAATTATAACAAACATGTTTTTTATCTGTTATATCTCCTTAAAGCTCCTTTGAGACAATGTCCATTGTTAAAATCACTTTAAAATAAAAACAAATTGGTCCGAATTGTTTTAGAGTAATAATGATGGGAAATGGAACGCCATTTTGGCTTGAAAAAGTTTACTGGGATGCTAAGAATTCGTTTTCAGCCATACTTAGCCACATCTCGGTCCCTTAACTCTGTTTAAAAACTGAATATTTCATTAAGTGCCTTCATGCTCTGTCACCTCTTGAACATCTCGTCTCAGTGGAGGTGTATGTTAAAAAAAGAGTCTGCACTTTTTAAAAGATAATTAGCATACTCACTGGAGCATGGCATCTTTTTTGTTGTATGCAAATCTCCAAATGAAGTCAATGTAAACAAACATGAGTCAAGAATGACCGAAATTATAAAAGACACACCTGGTGTTACTATTTAAAGCCGTTTATAGCATTTCGACGCCCAACGTAGCGCATAGGCGGGGGGTCAAAGAGTTGTCAAGCGAAAGAGCAATCACGGCATGGCAATCCTTAAGCTCTGACCACAGTGTCCACTTTAAGGGTCAAAGCCCTGCGGATAGATTTGCTATTTTGTTGTTTCTACTCTCCAGACTAAGTACAGAGGACATTTTGTCCTCTTTATCGTATTAGCATTTAAATGGCAACACATCCACCTCAAACGAGTCTGACAGATACAAACTCCTGTCCTCCTTTGACTCTGGTAACATGACTTGAAAAATAAAGTTAATGGATAATCAGGGCAGGAACTGCTTTTAAAACCAAAATGACATAACCTTCAGAGGTTTCGGAGCCTCAGCGCGAAAGAATAATATAATATCGCAAAAATCTGTTGTTGGGCGTTGATAAGGCGCTGCAAATGGAGCAGTGGCAAATCGCAAAAGCGACAGCGCTCTATTAACAATAGCAGATTTGAATCGTGCTGACACGCGAGATGTTTCCTTATCTGCACACATCCGGCTATCTACAACATCTACTACAATCGATTACTTCTGGCAAGTGGATGGGCAAATCAATTACAGTTAAACGTGATGCTTATTGTGTAAGCCCAAGTTTAATTATTTTAAAACAACATTCATTTATAAGAAGCACTTCATCCTCGTGCATACTGTATCATGTTGGATCTGGAAGATAGTTCGCTTTTATGTCATTGCTTCAGACAGACAGTAAATCATCAATTTACTTAAGTGCCTTCTGACTTCTAACGCAGAGCCCTTTCACACAAACACGCCTTTACAGTGAAAGAAATTTGAAAAAATTAAATCAAGCCAGACGTTCTTTTCCTGTTGTGTCTACAGCTCTGCCTCTGCTAGTTAATCTGTATTCCATGTCACTCTCAGGACACGCCTCCGTCTCCGTAGCGTTGCGAAACGTCCTATTTATGTAGCAGCAGCGTTGCTGAGAGAACGCCTTCAAGAAACAGTGTAGAAATCGACCTACATATCAAATATTTCTTACAAATTATTGTTCACTTTCTAAATAATCAAAGTTTAGAATATATACACAATACCCAAAAACAAGTGAACACCAAGTTACCAAAAGTTAGTCCCCAATGTAGTTTTAATAAGATCCACTGTTCTGGGAAGGCTTTCTGCCAAATATTAAATATCCATGAAGTTACTGAGCAGCTCAGTAAGAACTTTGAGGATGAATTTGGACTGTAATGAATATCAAAAGTCTGCTTCAATGTGTTTAAGACCACAGTTTGCAAAAACAGATTGGCATTTAAGTGCCCATTACTGAACACCTCAACAATGATAGAACTGTAATGAATGGATTGTAACGAATGTTAAGGATGAGGCTCCCTTTTGAGTCTGGTTCTTCTCAAGGTTTTTTCCCCATGGAGTTAAAAGGAAGTGTTTGATTCACCACTGGTTTACTCATTATTAACAAACTTATAGACACTAAACTTATACGTTCCAATTGTATAATCTATTTATCTCTAAAGTGGCTTTGGGACAGTGTTCTTTGTTTAAAAATGCTCTACAAATAAAACTGAACTAAACTAAATCGATTTTAGAATGTGGCTCTGGGGATTTGTGTTCATTCAGCTACAAAAGGTCAAGTTCTTCCACTAGATCCACCACATTACAGTATGTCTTTAAAGAAATGTGGTGGATCTAGAGTGGAAGAACTAAGTGTAATGGTCAGGAGGTCTGGGGATGTAAATAAATAGACATAATGTCAAGTAGAAATGAGGGTTACAGCACTAGCAACAGCAGAAGCATGTTGAAGGAAATGAAGCACCAGACACAATAGGCCTGTCAGGGAACAGCCTGCCACGCCTTCCCTCAACACTCTGCACGCTCGTAGTCTATCTCCGTCATACTAAGTACTGGCACCTGGCGCTCATTACCTACTCGGCCCTATATAAGCCCCTGCCATTCCCACAGTCAACGTCTGTTCTATTATTTCATTATGGGAGAACATACCAGGACTACTCGCGTGGAGTCTTTCTTCTCATGAGAACTTTACCGATCTCAGAGTTTCCGAGACCGTATTTTATAGTCCGACTGCTCGGTATGGATGTATGTGAGTTTGTTGAGTGCCGTCATTAAAAACCCTCGATCTTTGTTACTCCATTTTCGATTGCGTCTCTCCGAACCCTGACAAGGCCATTGTTAACAATGACATTCTGAAGCTACAATAGGGGAAAAATATTTCCTGTATGGCAGTTTTACAGATTAAACCAACATTTTTATGTCTAAATTGTGAGTCATGACCAGGGCTGGTGGCAGCATTGATCAAGAATTTGCGTCTTGATCACCCTCGATCTTTTCCACCAAGTTATTATTTTAGCCAAAGAAAAAATTACAGAAAATAATAGGATGATTTCGAACTTCTGTTCGGATGGCACCCTCCAGAAAATGAACAATGATTAGTCTGCACTATTCCTCCCCAAAGCCCCGCCCAGTAGAATAGTTTTTCACCTCTCACCTCACACTACTTTCAGTTAGGCACATTTTAGCTTCATACTAACTTTTTTTTATTTAATTTTTTCAAGTTTTTCTGTTTGGGATTGTTGTGCAGCAGCTAACAAAAGCTTATTTACCCAATATAACATTTCATTCCACTTTATTCAACTGCCGTTACAACTTGACGTGTGTGACGAATCGTTTTTAAGCCTATCAAAGCTTAGTGCTCCATGTGTCTGTAGCGATGCTGCTTTTAGCACATTAGAGGTTGTGGCTAATTTCAGTTTACCCTCCACACACCCTGCTTCTCCTCAGTCCTCAACAAGTCCCCCAAAGCAGTCCCATTTCCTGGCTGTTTCAGCCCCAGTTCAGGCAATTAGCGGTTTTAATAATGACGCTTCATTCCAGCTGATATTAGCTCATTAGCCAATGCGTGCTTTTAGTTAAATATGCCACTCATTTAAACCTTTCTGGTATCACACATGACCACGGCTGGAGCACTCTGTTCTTCGGGATGCATGCTTCTGTTTCCCATGTCGTAAATAAAGCACTGCCAATGAAGAGCCACGTTTTTTATCTTGTGTCTTTTTTAATCTAATCAAATCAAAGTTTTTTTTTTTATATAGCACCTTTTATACCCAGATTTTTACAAAGTGCTTTACAATAAAAGTACTAATTAAACAAAAAGACCATTTAAAACCACATATCAGTCAAGAAACACAAATAAAACAATTACAATTTTACATTCTTTAGTAATTAAAAACCAAAGAAAAAAAGGTTTAAAATATATTTAAAAGTACCCAGATTTAAAGGTTTGACCTTATAAAGCCAAACTGTTCCACAGCTCAGGAGCATCTGATGGGGAGTTTGAAGTGAGTGTGATGAAGAATGGCGCTGTAGTAATTCATGGCATTTCAGGAGCTGAAATATTTAAAGCCCAATAAACAATAACTTTAATTATATTAAGACTTCAACATTAACTCTGAAACAAACAGTTAGTCAGTGCAGCAAAGCCAAAACAGGAGTATGAATATATATATATATATAAAACGCTTTTTTGCCACTTTTTATTAAAAAAAATTATATAATCTTCCAAAACTGTCTTTGGTTACGCATTGAATTGGGGAATAAAACAAGTGGAAAACAGTAATATTTTATATAATGTTCTGATTTTTAATGCATCTTGAAAATAGACTTGATAAGTTGATTTTGGTTTTATTTTGATTTAGGGTTAGGGTTAGAACTAATCCAATCCAGTAAAAACAAGATTTAAGTAAAAAGGTTAAAGAAAACAGTTAAAGGTTTTCAAAGTTTTAGCACCGTTTAATTTTACTTTGAATTTGACTTTTTTAAAATTTTGTAAATATTCGTTATAATGAGAACTGGATTGAGAACTGGGGTCAACACCTCAATTGCTCACTTATAATTTGTTCCATCACACACTAATATACATTTTTTTTGCGAGGTTGCGAGGAAATTCCAAGGTGCTGCGAAACAATAAATAAAGCAAAAGAGTTAGCTTGATGGATGTGCAGTTAAAGAAGGTTCCAGCTGAAAGCTGGTCAGTAGGTCAAGAGTTTTTAGTCAACCAGCTGAGGAGGATCACAGGGAGTAGAAAGGTGTGTATAACTAAAGGAGATCAGAGAGGTAAGAAGTGGTGAGGTGGTAGAGGGTATTAAAAGCGAGCAGCAGGATTGTGGAATCAGTCTGGTATGTGATGGGCAGGTGGTGAGGCTGAAATAAGTGTGGGTTTTTTCTGTGTTTTTGGTGTTTCAAAGCCCAGGTTTAGCTCTTGTCTGTCTCCTTTTTATTGGCGATTAAAACAGAGCAAATCCAGTTCCACCATCCACTCACGAACCGCTGCCCAACCACACACCTGCTGCCACACACATAGTTTATACATTACAGCAAAGTAAATTGCTCTGTTTTGCTAAATGATGTACTTTAATTTGTTCGAAAATTTACAAATTACAATACACTACCCCATACCAACAGCCATTCTTTAAGATTCCCTAACCCTAAACCCTAACACCTAAAACTCAAACCCTAACCCTACAAACTAAACCTAACCCTAACCCCTAAAACTCAAAACCTAACCCTACAAACTAAACCCAACCCTAACCCCTAAAACTTTAACCCTTACCCTAAACCCTAACACCTAAAACTCAAACCCTAACCCTACAAACTAAACCTAACCCTAAACCCTAAAACTCAAAACCTAACCCTACAAACTAAACCTAACCCTAACCCCTAAAAGTCAAACCCTAGCCCTACAAACTAAACCTAGCCTTAACCCCTAAAACTTAAACCCTAACCCTAAACCCTTAAACTCAAACCCTAAACCCTCACCCCTAAAACTCAAACACTAAAACTACAAACTAACCCTAACCTCTAAAACTCAAAGCCTAACCCTACAAACTAAACATAACCCTAAACCCTAACCCTTAAAACTCAAACCCTAACCCCTAAAATTTAAACCCTAACCCTACAAACTAAACATAACCCTAAACCCTAACCCTTAAACTCATACCCTAACCCTAAACCCTAAATTTTTTTGCGAGGTTGCGAGGAAATTCCAAGGTGCTACGAAACCTTAAATAAAGCAAAAGAGTTAGCTTGATGGATGTGCAGTTAAAGAAGGTTCCAGCTGAAAGCTGGTCAGTAGGTCAAGAGTTTTCAGTCAACCAGCTGAGGAGGATCACAGGGAGTAGAAAGGTGTGTATGCCTAAAGGAGATCAGAGAGGTAAGAAGTGGTGAGGTGGTAGAGGGTATTAAAAGCTAACAGCAGGATTGTGGAATCAGTCTGGTATGTGATGGGCAGGTGGTGAGGCTAAAATAAGTGTGGGTTTTTTCTGTGTTTTTGGTGTTTCAAAGCCCAGGTTTAGCTCTTGTCTGTCTCCTTTTTATTGGCGATTTAAAACCCTAACCCCTAAAACTTAAACCCTAACCCTACAAACTAAACCTAACCCTAAACGTTAACCCTTAAACTCATACCCTTACCCTAAACCCTAAAATTCAAACCCTAACTCTAAACTCTACAAGCTGAACCTAACCCATAAAACTCAATCCCTAACCATAGAAACTAAACCTATCCCTAAAACTCAAACCCTAACCCCGAACCCTAACCCCCTAAACTCAAACCATAACCCTAATCCCTTAACCTAAACCCCAAAACTCAAACCCTAACCTTACAAACTAAACCTAACCCTAACCCCTAAAACTCAAACCCTAACCTTACAAACTAAACCTAACCCTAACCCCTAAAACTCAAACCCTAACCTTACAAACTAAACCCAACCCTAAACCTTAACCCAAAATCCTAACCCCAGGAGTCTTAAAGGGACAACCTGTATTTGTTTATATATATGTTGTTATCTGTGTACTCATCAGCTCCCACACATTTTTACTCTGCCCAGAGAGTTTATATTTACTTGCTGTACATTTATACACTTATATATTACATGTTGTACATATATTTGCATATTTATCTGCACTTCTATCTATCTATCTATCTATCTATCTATCTATCTATCTATCTATCTATCTATCTATCTATCTATCTATCTAATCACTATAGCAATAAAAGCTGGGCCACCTGGTAAATATATATATCTTCAGACTATTGCAACAATATGTGCCACTTTATCCAACCTCATGTACAGTGTGATGAGGGTCATGAACAAAGAGATGGACACAGATGTTTGATGATCCATTTTCCCAAAGGTTAAACACGGTCTCCTAGAAAAGCAGAGCTTTTATTACAAAATCAAAAATGTGGGAAATCATGTACTTAACCCTCAGAGAAGCAGTGATGGTGAGACCGCCTGTTTGATTTGAGTCCGAGTCAGTAGATAAAGTGGACATGGCCAGCAGTGCTTCAGTGGTAATGGATTTTCTAATTTGTGTGGGTTTTCTGGACGAAAAGAGATTGAAGGAGGTGTGACGGTCGCTATGAGGTGATCTCTCCTCTCGGCAAGTATCGGTAAAATTCCTGCAAGGTGGACGCAAGCTGAAAGTGTTTGCTTAAACAAAAAAAAGAGATGAAGAGATATAGGCCTAGAATGTGCGACGCAGTGTCGGGGAGAAGAAGGCATCTTGGAGGACAGGTACATCATTTACAGTGGAGAGTTTTCTTCAACATCAATATGACCTTTAAGATGTAGGCTGGGAAACGGACTAGTGCAAGAAAACACCTGACCAGATTCACAGGTTTTGGAACTTGCCAAAGCAACAAGCAAGGAAAGAATGCTAATTAGATTGTGAGCTAGCATTTCATTCCAACTAGCTTTTTTTTGTCTTTGGGAATTGGTTTGATACGTAGGGCTAAGTTTTAGCTGCAAACTTTACATGTAAAAGGATCTCTCAGCCAGATTCCCAGCATCACGTCTTGGTACAGTCTGTTCTGAAAGGTCTTCAAAGTCTTTTAAGACCACACCAACTTATACCACCTAGATACTACCTAGATGCTGGTAATGAGTTAGTCCCAGGTGTACAAGGTGGTATCAAAGTCTCAAAGCAGTTTCACAGAACATAAGAATTCGAATAAATGTTGTGTATTTATCCCTGATGTGTTTCTCCCTCAGATGAATGAGAAAGGAACCTTCTGAGGAACCATCATGCACAAGTTGCTGAACGGTTTCAAAATGTTTTCCAGGTTGAGCTCGTTCAAGTTTTCCTGATCACTTGTCTTCTTCCAGCGATGTTCTTCCGGTCTTGAAACATCTCGAGTGACTCGTCCCAGGGTCAAACATACGTGTCAAACATCTCTGTAGCAGAATTGTCCAGTTTTACGCAAATGTTAAAATTTGAACTTGCTGTCTACGATGAAATTGCAGACGTGGTAACACACATGGTCAGAATAGCACCAGTTACACCATTAGCCTCAAAGTTTCATTTTTTTTAATTTTTATCATTTTATTGTTTTTTTTTTTTAAATAACTTATTTACGTTGTGAACATCAACAGTTTACATGTTTAAAACTATTTTATAAACAAATATAAAAAAAAATAATAATAATAAATAAATAAATAAATAAATACTTATATAATACATCAAATTAATGCAATTCACAATTTAATTATATTGATTAAATTGGCACAAATTAAATTGATTAAATAAAATGTTATAAATGGAAAACTTTATTTAAATAGTTTACATTTGTTAGACTCCGTTCGGGTAATACAGACGTATGTATATATGTGTGTGTGTGTGTTTTATATTAAGTATTTAATTTTTCAAAGATATGTTCTACGGAACTTTTATACTTAATCATCATTTATTTACTTCCTCAATATGCGGAATTGTCAGGATTTTCTCCTTTTAAGAGAAATTCTTGAAGCTGGATAGAAAACGCAAAAGAATCCATATCGCACAACTGTCGTAAAAAGCGATGGCAGGAAGTGGCAGCAATTTCGTGCATACGCAAAACAAAATCGGAGTTTTACAACAAACTAAATAATTTTAATATAATAAGTTTAATAATAATAAAAAGTACAGTGACACTGCGCTCAATATGCGATGCGGAGACTAAACAATCTTCTGGTCACCCATTTAATACGTTCATGAGGGATCTCTGGACGTAAAAAGGATTGCATTCGGTACACGTGCACTCAACCAAAAGCCCTGTACCGAACTGGACTGTGCGAATACGTGTACCGTTACCCCCCTAGTGGTCACTGAGCAAAACAAAAAGCAGCTCAGGCCACTCTGGTTACTCCTGGAAACCATCTGTTCTGGAGTGCCAATGTCTATGTGAGTCCTTTCACGTCCAAAGGACAAAAGTCAAAAAAAGGGGAGTGTGAATAACCTTCCCAAAAACAGACCCCACACCTGCAGGGCGACTATTTTTTATTTAGCTTAAATAATTAATCATTTACAGCACGACACCTTCACTGCTGCTTTTGCTCTTCATGATCGGCCTCATGCAAGTTCTGTGAGATGAAACAAGTGTCCCTGAGGCCATTTTGGCTCATGTTGCATCAACAGTTCCGGGAGAAAAGCTCCACAGCTCTCCTAGCTGGACACGGATAGCCTTGAGCACTTTGTTTAGCTGTTCCCACTTCCTGTGGCATCTGTATTCCCTCACAGCTGAATTTTAACTTCTGTGGATGATGCAATGGATGATAGCCACAACAGAGATAAGACAAAATAAACACTGCATCACAAAATGCTCTTCTCCAAATGTCTACTCATCTCAAAATTGCGATCCTTTTCTAGCCTAAACATTTCTGATTAAACCAAACAAGATCACTTTTACGGAGCTTAGGCGATAAAATCCCTCAGGAAAGATGTGATAAATGTTGAGAATCTCAATCTATCTTTTTTTTTTTTTTTACCTGTTCTATGCTGTAAACTTAATTTCCAATTATGTCTGAGGAACTCGAGGTCAATCCTGATGTATCTCCTACTAAAAGTTCTAAAGATAATACCTTTATGTTTAGTGAATATAAATGTGTTCCTTATAACTGTATGTTTATCACTAATGCGTGACCCAGTGGTGACTGTGGTGAAGGAAAAACTCCCTGAGATGGTATGAGAAAGAAACCTTCAGAGGAACCGGACTCAAAAAGGAACCGGGCCTTACCCTCACCCTCAACACTGAATGTCCATTCATTACAGTTTTTTAGGGTGAAACTAAGGTGCTAATCTTTAACTTGGGGCTTTGTATCCAAAACCTTTGAATGGTCCCTCAAAAACTCTTCCAGCATGATGGTGCCCACGTGCACATAAAGCTTCAAGTCCATGCTGTTGGGTTGAAATGGAAGAACTCGTGTCCTGCACAGGGAATTGACGTCCTCAACTTTCTCAACCCCTCCAAACACCTTTAGAATGATCTGGAACTGGAGACTGAAGTCACTACTGTTTTCTGTAGATGAACGAACACAACTCCACACGACCACAAGCCAAAATCTAGTGTAAACCCTGAAAGAATGGACCTCACTACAACAAGTGAGGAATAAATCTGGAATGAGATGTTCAGGAAACACAGAGTACGCAGGTTCTAGAATGTCCTTGCATAGCGATCGTATATATTAGCATAAGCTCAAGCTTCAGGATGAAATCAGTTTCTATTTTTCACAGCAGTTGTGTCCAGCTGTGCTGCCAAATCGACCCAAAATTACAAATCGAATAATAGTGTTGGATTAGATTCAAAGTGAAAGCTAACACTATTCTTGCTAATTATCTGTCCAATGGACTGGAGTATAAAAACACGAAATCTTGTAGGACTCCTTATTACAAAATAAACCAGGTGTATAATACAATATATAGAAGAAAAGTGGAGGGTATTAGAACAGCCAATGGAGACTGAATGTGGAATGGGATGTTCAAAACTGATTAGATTTCGATTCGATTTCACACAACGCAACACGTCTCGATGGAAAAAAAAAACGAATTGCAGTTCAATACGGTACAAATAGTTCAATTTATCTCTTTGTTTCAGACAGACGGCAAATCATCAATTTACTTAAATGGCTTTTGAGGTATTTTATGGTCCTTTCACAAACACGCGTTTATAGTGCAAAACAGATACAAAAAAGAAAAAGATGAAATAAACCCAGACTTTCATTTCCTGTTGTGTGTGCAGGAAGTTACAGATCTGCCTCTGCCATGTTAATCTGTATTCTATGTGACTATTAGGATATTCAATGAGAAATCGATCTACAGATCAAATATTTACCAATAATTAAAATGTAGCACATCTATTAATAATTATATATAAATAAATCGATGCAAATATGTTAATAAACAATGCATCGCGATACAAACGACACCTTTTATCCGATGCACTTTTTTAAATCAGTGCATCACATCGTTACCTTTTAGAATAAAAAAAACCACTGAACATTATAACAGCCGATTATGAGTTTGATTCACAATGGAAAGAATAAAAAAATTCTAAAAGAAGTCATGACACTTCTGCTTATTTTTGGGCTGGTTAATGAGTATTGTGACTGAGTTTGAAGCAAGAATCTGATCAACTGAATTAACGAGGAAAAGCAGACTTTTCCAATGAATCTCCTTATATCGTAAAAAAAATCATAATTAATTCTGTCTTATTGCTTATTGTTCGAATTATAAGAATGAAATTACGAAAAAAAAGACAGAAAAAAAAAGAAATAGACACTTTTTATTGATGAACTAGAATGAAATCAAATTGAGACAAAAACAATGGCACTAGACTTTGTATTACAGAAGAACATATTCAGTTTTTTATATATTCGATATCATCACCTCATCTAGCTGTCAAATCCTGTCTTTCGCTTTTATGCATCTCTTTCTCTCCCTCTCCGTCTTTCTCTCGGCACAGAGAGTACTCTGGATGAACTTTGAATGCTTTGACACAGGCACTACTCTGACAGCTCCAGGTACTGAAGAAGAAAGAAATCTCCACGTGACCTTTTTTTCCTCAATGATGTTTTTCCAGGGGGGAAAAAAAACAAGTAAAACATGACAGATTTTTACACTAACAACAGAAAAGGGCTTAGCAGTAAACTCTGTGATTTCAAGATCTTCATCAGAGACAAAAAAACTAAAGAAAGATCATCTAGCTTGCAAAAAAAAACAAGTGTTTATTGGGTTCTTCAGAAGCGGTTTGAAGGAACCTGTGTGACCTGAGCAGACCTCTACTGCTCAAGAAATAGGGATGGAGATGATATGCCCTGGCATTAGAGAGGTACACTATATGAGCATACATTTAGGGGCCCAGAGGTGGCAGCTTGGTGTGGCTTGAATTTGAACTTACAACCTACAGATCCAAAGTCCAATGCCTTAACCGCCTCCCCTTTTTGAACATCCCATTCCACATTTAGCCTCCATTCGCTGTTATCATAACCTCCATTCTTCTGGGAAGATGTGCCACTAGATGTTGTGGAGATTTGTGTGAGATTTATTCAGCCACAAGGGTGTTAGTAAAGTCATGTACTGATGTAGGTGAGAAGATGAGGAGGCCTGGGGTGCAGTCGGCATTCACAATCATCCCAAAGGTCTTCAATGGTGTTGGAGATGTAGAGAAGAATCAGGTTTCCCAAAACTCGTACGCTAATTAAACGCTAATTCAGATGTCTCCTCGTGCTCGCCGTGGTCTCCTTAGCAGGAGAGGTTGTAAAGTAAAGCCCGGTTTTGCAGTGTTGTGAATTACATTCCAACCCACGCGGTACAGAAAAAGCATCGGGGGATCCGTAATACTCGGGCGCTTCAGCAACCCCGAGCGTTTCTGGATGCGAGCGCAGTGCAACCGCTTCCTAGGCATCGGAAAATCCTTTATGAGTAAAGCGCTTACACAACGTCCAAGGACACGCTCGCACAGGGCTTTACATCAGAGTCACGGTTACTACGGTAACCGTTGCTTAAAACTGCGCTTCATCAGGCATTCAGAGTCTCACATCTTTATGTAAAAAAGAAAAAAAAAAAACTGGCAACACTATTAAACAGAGGCCTTGGCTCGAAACAGCGGGCCGGAAAAAAAACGAGGTGTGCTTTTCTCACACACATCCAGACCTTCTGGTGAAGACCTACAGAGCTGAATATCTGCTCAAGGCAACACTTTATAGACCAACAAGGTCATGGATAAAAATCTAATCATGATTTTTAATTGATTTCTCATTGGAATGAATATGGGTGTTTGGCATCTCCCATATCGCCAGAAGAATGCTGAGAGTGCTGAAAAGGAAGACCAAGGAGGAGGTTTATGGATGTTTCGAAGGAAGACATGCAGGTGGTTTGTGTAAAAGAGGCAGATGTAGAGAACAGGGGGGTATGAAGACGGATGATCCTTTGTAGCGACCCCTAATGGGGATCAGGGGAAATGAGAAGTTGAAAATGAAGAGAAGAAGAAGAAGTAGTTTGACATCCTTCAGACCTCAGGATCAACATGAATAGTGTTACATTAAAGTATTTAACAGAGAGGTTTTTTTGTCACCACCACCTCATTTGGGGTTAAATTATAGCGTTCATATTTGTGAGTGTTCATTCAGTCACAAGGCTGTTAATAAAGTCAGATTCTGATGTAGGTGAGATGGTGAGGAGGCCATGGGTGCAGTCAGCGTTCCAATGGTGCTCAATAGGTTTTAAAGCTTTATAGCAGGACCCATGTAAAACATATCTTTCAGAAGCTGGCTTTGTGCACAGGAGAAAAGGTTTGGATCTCCCAGTTCAACTTAACAATCGTGCGCCTCCAAATGTGTGGTAACAGTTTAGAAAAAAACCACGTGTAGCTGTAATGATCGGGTGTCTGAATATTTTTGCCAAAACAGTCTACTGTGTCACA
>MU551610.1:6655153-6692653 GCA_024362625.1 Silurus asotus | reverse complement strand
AGGGTTTTATATTTTCAGTGTCCTATATTCCCTGGGTCTGGTATTCCCAGGGATTTATATGGCCAATGTTAACTATACCCAGCCCTATATTTCCAGCATTATTATTCCCAGTGTACTACAATTACTGGGTCCAGTATTTTCAGGATTTTTTAATTCCCGGCATTTTAAATACCCAGAGTCCTGTATTCCCAATGTTTTATAATACCAGTGTGTTCTATATAGTAAGTGTCCTATAATCAGTATTCCTAGGTATTTCCTGATTACACATATAAACCTGTTTTTTTAGCATTCATTGTATTTTTTCCCACTTGCTCAACCCCATATTCCCTTTCTTTCGGTTTCTCCCATTAGGGGTCGCCACAGCGGATCATCCGTATTCATGATCCGCATTTTTCCTAAACATTCAAATGAATCTGTACATACATTTTTTATATAAATCAATTAAGGGATTAGTGAGACAGAACCCTCACTTTTATGTGTTACAGTATTCACAAATGATTTCACAAAAACATTTGTCATCTAAAGTGTGTTTATACCCAACCCCGGCCCCTAGAAACCCACTTTAAATTTTTTATAAAATACACCAGGAATGTGTCTATACCGAAACTGCCCAATCTCTTTAATAAGAGCAGATTGCATTTATCTCATGACTGATTTGGGAGTTGATTATACATCATCCGTCTGCCCTTATTAGTAAATGATGTACATAAGGAATGTATGTGGATTTCCATAATTAAGTGTACAAACTGAGCAGATCTTCAGCCAGGCTCAGCAGGTGACAGCAGCATTAGTCAGTATTGAGAGAGAGGGGTGGGGGGCAAAAACGTGCAAAGACGTGGAAAAAACAACAACAACAAAATATAAGGTTTGACAAAGATAAAGAATTCTGATTGAGAGACTCTTCAGAAGGAAAGAGGACATGGATGAGACTTTCTGAGTTTGAAAAGTAGCAAACCATTTCTGTCCAAAAGCATCAGATATTCAACCATTAAGACACACAGAGAACAGAACTGCATCAATGGATTCCTTACTCTTTTTATTCAATTACATGAGCTGTCAATGTGCTACTTCAAGAGAGTGTGAAGGAGACATGGCCTCTATAGTTTCTTAATGAAGAAGGCATGGCCTTTTGGTGTCAGGTCTAGTAAAGGAGGCATGGCCTCTGTATCTGTAAGGTGTAGTGAAGGAGGCGTGGCCTCTGTATCTGTAAGGTGTAGTGAAGGAGGCGTGGCCTCGGTATCTGTAAGGTGTAGTGAAGGAGGCGTGGCCTCTGTATCTGTAAGGGGCAGTGAAGGAGGCGTGGCCTCTGTATCTGTAAGGGGCAGTGAAGGAGGCATGGCCTCTGTATCTGTAAGGTGTAGTTAGGGAGGCATGGCCTCTGTATCTGTAAGGTGTAGTGAAGGAGGCGTGGCCTCTGTATCTGTAAGGTGTAGTGAAGGAGGCGTGGACTTTTTATCTGTAAGATGTAGTTAAGGAGGCGTGGCCTCTGTCTCAATTAGTTTTGAAAAAGATGGCACGGCCTCTGTATCTGTCAGGTAGGAGGCGTGGCCTCTGTATTTATACGTTTTAGTGATAGGGGTGTGGCCTTCTTCATGAACTAAGAGACTATTTTTCTAATTTGGGAGGAATACCAACAGAAAAAAGAAACAGGATTAAAAAGAAGATCTTTTGTCCTCTTTGTGTGTGTGTGTGTGTGTGTGTGTGTGTGTGTGTGTGTGTGTGTGTGTGTGAGAGACCGAATTCATACTACAGCTGTCCCTCATTTCCACCCACACACGCTTTAACAGCCTGTTGCATAGAAACAGGTGGTTAAGTGAAAGCACTGATTTCCTCATCAAGCCTCATGCGTGTGTGTGTGTGTGTGTGTGTGTGTGTGTGTGTGTGTGCACGTGTGTTAGACAAGTGTAATATGCAATTGTTCATTCATTAAGCCCCTCGATCTGAGATTGTGAGCTCCAGTAATTGTGTACTGCCAGATTAGGCATATTTTCTAACATTTAAAAAATGAAATTTATAAAACAGAATTTTGCAAAAGGCATCTCTCTCTCTCTCTCTCTCTCTCTCTCTCTCTCTCTCTTTCTCTTTCTCTCACTCACTCACACACTCACTCACACACACACACACAAACACACACAGTTACTGTTGCTATGTAGGTCAAGCTAAGAAAAAATCTCTGATAGGTACAGAATAAATTAATAAATAAGAAACAGATAATGGCACAAATAAAAAAAGAAAAGAAAAACAAGTCTGTGTGCATTCATTTATTTTCAAAATCAAAAACATCAACCTGCATTCTTCATCCCTACAATTTCTTCAGATAATTCCAAAGGTAATTAAACCTGATTTAAAATTAATAAACTCTTCCATTAACACTGGTTATGTACCTAAATCCTTCAAACTGGAAGTAATCAACCCTCTAAATAAGAAACCTGACCTTCACCCTGTCAGCTGTAAAACCACAGTCCAATATCAAACCTCCTATAGCACAGCAGTTCCCTTTCAGGAACTCGAGGTGTGTCAAAATGCTTTGGGAACGGGCCTGAGTGTTCACGCTCTGAAATAATGTGTGTAATCAGTCAAAAATTGGACGCTGGCCTTCACCGGCGAGGTGACGACACGACCAGGAAGTATAAAATGCATATCGAGTGAGGCAGTGACAGCTTCCATTTGTTAATGAAGCGCTCAGTTGAGGAGTTGTCTGTCAATTGTTTGTCAGAAAAATTAAAAATAAATAAAAAAATATGTATATACAAGAGTATTAGCTCCACCGCTGTTCGTCTGAGGAGGAGGGGGGCTCACTTTTGCGAGCTAGGCTCAAGGAAATATGGAGTTGGGGGCGAAGGGTAGGTCGGTTCCCGAGGAATGCGGCTGCGCACATTTGGCGCAGATTCTCTGCACATTTTGTGCATGATCTGGACGGACGGCCCTCTGAGCCACTAAAGAGACTGCTAGGGCACCCTTGTCTCGACAAAGAGGCACCTCTAACTGACTCTCTCTGAAATTTCCGACAGGGATAGGGCCGTGCTGTTGGATGCTTTATGCAGTCCTACAGGAGTAAGAAACAGGCGACGGTGTTCCAGCTTTACCTTCCATGCCTCTTTCATGGGGCTGCTCTAGGGGGGTGCAGCCCCAACCTCAACCCACCACCTCCCATCGGGTATGGAAAACGGAAACAGAGAAACGGAGCGATACTTTTCGCACTCCCCCTGTCAGGTTACCTGAACTGCGCCTAAGCCCCATGAAGTAACAGATCTTAGGACTGTCATCTTTAATAAGAGGGCTACGGCAAAAAAGTCCTGACATAGGATGTTTTGGGGATCTGGCCGTGAACGGGAGCATTGCACCGCAGTATGCAGTGCCCGCCCCGCCCCGGCCCACTCAAGGACCTGGTCAATTAACCCTGCCACCCTCGGTGCTTCAGGGCACAGCCAGCTCCATCGGGCTTTCTCCTTGGTCTCCACCCAGCATTGTTGTGGTCCAGGAGATCTCACCATGCTTTTAGCACTGAAGTATTTCCTCTCACACCTCAGAGGTCACCACGCATTGGTCCGTACAGACAATTCTGTGGTGGTCTCCTACAATAACCATCAAGGAGGTCTGCATTCGAGCCCCCTCTTTGAAAGCAGTTTACATCTCGGGCCAGTGAACAAGGCAGAGGAAACCCTATCGAGGCAAGGGGTAAGACCCTGGGAATGGCGGCTGGTTTGGGAGAAAATCGGAAGAACCCACAGGGAACTGTTTGTGTCATTCTATCCTCCTCCATTCCAAGCCCCAGACCAGGAAAAAATTAGCAGGCCTTGGATTTAATTACATTTTTTTGTTCACAAGTAAAAAACTAAATGTGAGTTACAGCACATTCGTTCATTGTTTTATTTGATATGGAAAGCAGAAACAGGATACATCGAATTTCTATTGTTTCTGAGCCACAAAATGTAAAACTGACTTATTTTTCTCTATATTCATTTAATTACACAAAGTGCATTCATTAAATAATTAATCTCACAATACTGAATAGGAGCCATCCAATCTAACATCCAGTCTAACATCCTATCTAACAACCAATCTAACATCTAGTCTAACATCAATTTTCACATCCAAACTAACATCATTTTAACATTCATTCTAACATCCAATCTAACATCTAATTTAAGATCAAATTTAACATCCAATCTAACATCCAGTCTTACATTCAATCTAACATCCTATCTAACATAAATTCTAAAATCCAATCTTACATCTAATCTAACATTGAAGCTAACATGAATTTCACATTCAGTCTAACATTCAATATAACATTCTATCTAAACATCCAATCTAACATCCAATCTAAGATCCAGCTTTCCATTAGTTGCAGTGGAAGATCTCCTGCTTTAAAACTCTAAACCCTATTGAAAACCAAACGCTAACTGAAACTCAGGCCTTCTCACCGTACTTACATCAGTACCTGACTTTACTAACACCCTTGTGGATAAATTCATCTCCACAAAATCTAGCGGAACATCTTCACCAAAGAGTGGAGGATTTTAGAAGAATGTGGAATGAGATCTTTAAAAAGTACTTAGCAATCTTATGGTCAGGTGTCCGCAAACTGTTACCTGTAGAGTGCATACACAATTTTTTACAAACTTTCAATAACTATTTTAGACGTGAGATGACAAGCTGAGAGAGAGTGAGAAGAAAAAGAAGAAGAAACAGATGGGGTTCAGAGTAAGTCTTCTCCACACTTCGGTTTCTCTAATCCGGTCCTCAGGGGGCATTAAATTATCTCCCAACCATCTTAACATGCACACGTTTTTATACGTTTCCCTTTTGGATTTTGTGCAAAGCTTGTTGTTTGGCTCGTGTCCTCTGGGTGCATTTACTGACTACTTAAAAGTAAGAAGTTCCTTACTCGACAAAAGCGACGCCTCCTGGGTTTCCGCATTAATGACGCCACGCTCTGAGATGAGACGCTAAAGCTAATCGATTCTTTTTCTTTCTTTCTCCCCGAAGGCATGGCTGCATTGTAAACATCATAAAACCAAAGGAAAGAGGCTTTAGGGTGTTTCTGTGAAGAAGGATAAAAACAGAAAACTAATTTTTTTGTTGTTGGGGGGGTGGGGTGGGCCCGAGTGGCCTCCGAGCGACATGTTACGAAATAAACGAGACATAAAAAGCAGCTATATAAAGACAACGGTATACAGGGATTTATTTTTGGTTTTCACAGCTTTAATTGGGCAGAATAGGATCCATCCATCACACGTCTCCTACGCTTTATGTTACAGATTATACTCCCGGGGGGACGCTTCACTTATGACCTTGATCGCCATCCCATCAAGGTCCTGAACTGATCCAGATTCATCCGCATGCTCTACAGATGCATATTGATCCATGGCCCGTTTAATTGCTGTGCTGAAAAGTCCTCCTGGAAAAAGCGACGGAATGTTAGGGATCATCGAGTGCTCTTGAAGTTTAACATCTAAAACATCCAGTAAACTTTTCTATTCCTTGTCCCTGGACAAAGGTTAATAAAACTGACCAATGGAAATGATCTTGGTGATTGATTCGAAATGGATTTGAATTGATCTTGGACTTGATCTCCTAAACGGTGGACCTGGGTCGTACTGTGAGTCACGGTCATGGGCTTGTAACCAAAGATGTTGGCAAAAATTTAGAAGGACCATCTCACAGCATGTTTGCTTGTACTGTTGATGTCCACTAGGGACAGTAAGATTCAACGATTCACATCAGTGCATCGGCATAAAAGTTAACAATCAAACATCGGATACAAGTTGGCATTTGTCTTGCGATGGTTGATCTTTTTTTTAATATTTGAGTCGTTAAGAAACTATTTATTTTGATATCGTTATTAAAAGATGCGCTTTACTTTTATGATTTACAAAGTTCGAAAGTGACTAATAGTTTGTAAATATTTGATATGTGGATCGATTTCTCTTCGTTAGCTGCTGCTACGTGAATATGACATATCGCAACACGACGGAGACGGAGGCGTGTCCTGAGAGTCACATAGAATACAGATTAACATGGCAGAGGTAGAGCTGTAACTTCCTGCACACACAACAGGAAAAGAACGTCTGGGATTCTTGTTTTTTTCCTCTTCCTTTTTTTGTATGTAACTACCATATTTAATTGCATAGCATCATATTTTTTCCATCGCATCGTATTGCATTGCGTTGAAGTGAGGGAGTCATAGAAGAGATGAGAAGAGGAAGACCAAGGAGAAGGTTTACGGATGTGGTGATAGAAAACCTGCAGGTGGTCTGATTGAAAGAGGCAGATGCAGAGGACAGAGGGGTATGGAGATGGATGATCTAAAAGGAACAATTGAAAGAAGAAGGAGAAGAAACTTACAGTCTACAAGCATGTAACAAAGTTTATTATGATTTTTCTTTGTAGTTTGTTATGATTCTGCAACTTTGCAGCTCTATGACTCTGCGACTTTGCAGCTTTGCAGCTCTGTGACTCTGAGACACTGTCTCTGTGACTTTGCAGCTCTGTGACTCTGAGACTCTTAAAACTGTCTCTGTGACTTTGCAGCTCTGTGATTTTGAAACTCTGAAACACCATCTCTCTGACTTTGCAGCTCTGTGACTTTGCAGCTCTGTGACTCTGAGACTAAGAGACTCTGTCTTTGTGACTTTGCAGTTTTGAGAATCTGAAACACCGTCTCTGTGACTTTGCAGCTCTGTCAAAGCTCTGCAGCTATTTGCAGCTATGTGGCTCTGTGATTCTGCGACTGTCACTCTGTGACTGACTCTGCTTCTCAGTGACTCTGTCCCTCTGTGACTTTGCAGCTCTGTGACTCTGAGACTCTGAAACACCATCTCTGTGACTTTGCAGCTCTGTGACTTTGCAGCTCTGTGACTCCAAGATTTTGAGACACTGTCTCTGTGACTTTGCAGCTCTGAGAATCTGAAACACCGTCTCTGTAACTTTGCAGCTCTGTCACAGCTCTGCAGCTATTTGCAGCTCTGTGGCTCTGTGATTCTGCGACTGTCACTCTGTGACTGACTTTGCTTCTCAGTGACTCTGTCCCTCTGTGACTTTGCAGTTCTGTCACTCTGCGATTCTGTGATTTTGCAGCTCTGTCACTCTGCCACTGTCTCTGTGACTTTGCAGCTCTGTCACTCTGTGATTCTGCGACCGCCACTTTGTGACTGACTCTGCTTCTCGGTGACTCTGTGCAGCTGTGACTCTGAGACTGCGGCTCTGTCATTTTGCAGCTTTGTTACTTTTGCAGCTCTGGTGCTCTGCAACACTGTGACTCAGTGTCTCTCTGCAAAACTGTAGCTCTGTCTCTCTGCGACTCTAAGACTCTGCTACTCTGTCTCTCTGTGACTCTACAACTCTGTGACTTGGTAAATCTAATATTGTGTGACTTTACAGTTTTGTGACTCTGTGACTTTGTGACTCCGTGACTGAGATTCTGCAACTCTGTGACTTTGTTGGCAATGTGTTTAATTTTCTCCATTAATTACACACAGCATCTGCTTGTCCTCTGTAAAGGTTGATTAATGTCTCCATGATGTCATTTCCTCCTTCTTTTGAATCCCTGAGAGCAGAGCACATGGGAAATGCGTCTGCTTCACACTCCGCCCCCTTTTTCCTGCAGCTCTACTTTTATCTTCCGTTCCAAAACATTCATCCACACTTTTTTTTACATGAAAGACGTAGAGGCCACACCTCCTTCACTAAAACTGATACAGCCAAAGGCTACACCTCCTTCACTGACACACACACACACACACACACACACACACACACACACACACACACACATCACCATACAGTAGACTTGTATGTTTTTCCTTCATTGAATGATTGAATTAGTCAAATGCACTTCCTACAGGGCCGTAATCTCCCCGAGGAGCTGATGACGTTAAACAGACGGAACCCGAGACGAAACGCCACTACGCTCTCGTTACGCCAAATTAATGTTGTTTTTGCTCGAATTAACAGCGAATACATAAAACACGCCATGTCGCTGCCTCCCTCCGTGCTCAGTTTATTGCCTTTAATAAACGCTAATCATGTTTTGTTTGTCAGATCTCCTGCATCCGTGCTACGTTTAAACAGCAGCCACTCAGGGCTTTAGTGGATGTGTGAGAGGATCGGAATGATAATGACTGAATACGTGCTCGGCCCAGAGAACATAATCCTCCTTTAAATCCTGGAAATGATTTTAGGATAAGGTCAAAGCAAAGGGTGAAGTAAGTGTCAGCAGAGGCCACGCTGTCTTTACTAAAACTGATACACAAAGGCCTCCTTTGTGACTAACATAGGCCACACCTTTTTCAAAAAAATTACCAATAAAGAGGGAGGCAATAATGGAGGAGGCGTGGCCTCTGTGCGTATCAATCACACTGATGGAGGCGTGGCCTTTGTAAGTATTAGTTTTGGTGGAGGGGCATTGACTGTAAAGGAGGTGTGGCTTCCATGTTAATCAGTTTTAATGTAGGCATGGCTTCTGTGGGTATCAGTCTCAATGAAGGAGGCGTGGCTTCTGTGGGTATCAGTCTCAGTGAAATAGGTGTGGCTTCTTTTTGTCTATGTCAGTGAAGGAGGCGTGGCCTCTGTATCAGTCTAATGTAGGCGAGGCTTCTGTGGGTATCAGTCTCTGAAGCAGGAATGGCCTCTGTGTATCAGTCTCTGTGAAGGAGGCGTGGCCTCTGTGTTTATTTCAGTAAAGAAGCCACGCCTTCTCCAAATAAAGAAATCTGCTTTTGCTGGTTAAAATGAAGATTTTAGGCTCTTTGTGTTTGACTGTTACATCATGCTGTTCCTTTTATGATTTTATTTCATTTTGGCTGCTCGTCATGTCCCGTTTTAATTCTTCTCCTTCTTTTATTTCCGCTATAAAGCGCTTTCATTTCCATCACAATAAAAGATAATAAAATATTATTATGATTGTTATTATTACTTCCGAGCATTTTATGCTTCATATCAGCCTGACATAAAGCATCCAGAGGCCCTCAGGCAATACCAAGCTATACCGATAGTACATACACTCCCCGTGTGTACATCATCTCTTACACACACACACACACACACACACACACACACACACACACACACACACACACACACACCCTAGTGGACTGTTAAATCAGCATGCCTGTGGTTTGTTAATCGCCTGATACCAAAGTGCTGAAGGCATGCATGCAGTGATCACTCAGCGTGGGAGGACACGCACACACACACACACACACACACACACACACACACACATCATCCAGTGTGGGAGGACACAGTTGCATCACTTGAACACACAAATACACACACACACAAATGCATGTGCTGGGATCATAAAGCGTGGGAGCATACAGCAGTGCTCTCTCTCTCTCTCTCTCTCTCTCTCTCTCTCTCTCTGTCTCACACACACACACACACACACACACACACACACACACACACACACACACACACACACAGATTTTGCTTCATTAATTGTACTTTGGGGTTTTAGTAAAGGAGGCACAGCCAGTGTGAGTGTGTGTGTGTGTGTGTGTGTGTATGTGTGTTTTAGTCTTAATGAAGGAGGCGTGGCCTCTGTGTGTGTCAGTCTCAGTGAAGGAGGCATGGCCTCTATGTGTCAGTCTTGAAAAAAGGAGGCATGCCTCCTTTTTTCAAGACTGACACACATAGGCCACACCTTCTTTATTAAGGTGTGGCCTATGTGTGTCAGTCTTAATGAAGGAGGCGTGGCCTCTGTGTGTCAGTCTTGAAAAAAGGAGGCATGGCCCCTGCAGCAGTCTTAATAAAGAAGGTGTGGCCTATGTGTGTCAGTCTCAGTGAAGAAGGCGTGGCCTCTATGTGTCAGTCTTGAAAAAAGGAGGCATGGCCCCTGCATCAGTCTTAATAAAGAAGGTGTGGCCTCTGTTTGTCAGTCTTAATGGAGGAGGTGTGACCTCTGTGTGTTTTAGTCTTAGAGCAGGATGTGTTTTTCAATTTCAGTTAATAAAAATATTTTTATAACCTTTAGCACACACACACACACACACACACACACACACACACACACACACACACACACACACACACTCATGTGTGTGCATAGTCCTGCACATTTGCCAAGGAGAAGTGCAAATGATCCTGAAAGTCAGTGAGTCAACATGGCGTTGCTATGGCAACCACTAATAAGTCTAGGCTAGGCTCCGATCTGTAGCAAAGCACTTTAGAACTACTGACACACACACACACACACACACACACACACACACACACACACACACACACACACACACACACACACACACATTAGGAGTTCAAGACACATCTCTGCCAAGTTGGTGCTGGTGGGCCCTTGAGCAAGGTTCTTATCATTACTGGCCCTGCACTCTGTCCCCACTGTCTTCACCCACACACACACACACACACACACCCCCACACACACACACACACACACACACGTTTTACACGTAAAGTCTATGTTTGTACATGTCTTACGTTTACATTTGTACGTGAGCTCGAGGCCAAGATATTAGTGGTAGAACGTATAATGAAGTTACACTAGAACCAATGATGATGAAGTTCTTGTCATGTATGAGATTCCTGAATATGATCTCGGTGTGTGAACAAATGCCACGAAACATTGGTAGATAGCTTAAAACGTAAAAAATAAAATAAAAACAGCTGGAAAATAGACAAAAAATCAGTGTGTGTGTGTGTGTGTGTGTGTGTGTGTGTGTGTGTGTGCGATTGTGTGTGTGTGTGTGCGATCATACAAGCCCGATTTCTGCACACAGTACCGATGACATGAACAGAACGTAACCAGTTTCTTTGTTTTACCATTAGAGACTCTTTATCGTCATCTGTCCGATCTAAACTAATCTAATCTCTTCTACAGAGGAAAACTTTACTCTTATTTCTCTGTTGATCGGTTCTTTCTCCTCCTCGTCTTCTTTAATCACTGAAACTGCTCTCCAGTCCACAACTACGGTATTATTAAGAAACTCCTCAACCTCCCTCTGCTGCACTTTTCACTTCTGCTGATCAAACGGATGCTTTTCTTAGCTTCCTCAAAGAAAAATCAGCAAAATACCTCTGTGTTTTTCCCCACTTCGTCTCCTTCGCTTGATTACACCCATGCCCTCTTCAGCTTTATAAAGAATGAGCTAATGTTTATGTTGTTTTTTCTTCTGATTGGTTCATTCCTCCAGCAAACTGCTGCAGTTACTTTTGCTCTTCAGAAACCTGCACTTGACCCCATCTTGACCCTGCCTTGACCTACCTTTGCCATAATTTGACCCCACTTTGCCCTGAATCCACCTTGACACCACCTTGACTCTGTGCTGAATCTGCCGTGACCTCACCATAGCCCCTCCATGACATCACCTTCACCTCATATTGAAACTATCTTAACATTACCTTGACTTTGAACTTTGACCCCACCTTGAGTCTCCCTTGGCCCTTTCTAAACCTTACTTTGACTCTGCCTTGATCCCACCTTGCCCCTGCCTTGCCCCCCACCCTGACTCTGCCTTGCCCTGATCTTAACCTTGCTTTGAATCTGCCCTGACTCTCCTTGACCACACTGTGGCCCTGCCTCAATCCCACCTTGCCCCTGCCTCGATCCCACCTTGACTCTTCCTTGCCCTCATCTCAACCTTGCTTTGTTTCTGCTTTGATACCATCTTGAGTCTACTTCACCCAGTGTTCCTTTGACACTACTTTGTCGTTCCCTTGACCCCAAATCAACCCTGCCTTGGCTCTGCCTAGATCTTACCTCATCTTTCTTTACCTTGACCCCACCTTGACACTCCCTTGATCTCACCTTTACCCTTTTTGGTTAAACATTGACCCTGCCTTAGGGAGGCGTGAAAAAATAGTTTCTAATCCACTCTTCTTTGTGTCGGACTGCCATGAAGTGTCATGACCTCACCAATTTCATCATTTTCAAATTCTCCTCCCGGTCCTACTCTCTTCCAAGCTCATGGTTGCCACGGATACTGTAGACAGTGATGTACTCGTTCCCTAAAAAAATTCAAGGTTTGGTGCTAATGTAGAAACCAGCTATAAATCTTGCAAAGAGATATCAAATAGAACAAATAATAATACTGTTTAAAATAAAGAATAAAAAAAAAATAAAGTCCTGAAAGTTCTGACAAAGTAGAAAACCCACAATCACAAAGCAAGAAAAAGGAAATTCAGCTTCTTCGATTTACTTGTGATTTAAACATTACCCGTTTCTATAGCAACAATTTATTCATTGGAACCTACATAGCAATGTTTAGGGTCAACAAGGCATTTATTTAACATTCAAAGAAGGAGCCTCCAGTGTCAGGACAGATGAGTTCACACTTTATACGTACTATAGCATAAGAACAACGATACGCATTATTAACTACACTGTGATGGCAAAAGTATTGGGACAACTGACTTTTTTTAGCCATATGTGCTTCTTCCCCAGACTGTTACCACAAACTTGAAAAATTGTACAGGACGTTTCTGGATGCAGTAACATGGAATTTTCAGTGGAACTAGAAGACTTAAACCTGTTTTACAATGACAAAGACCCAGTTTACAAAGCCAGCTCCATGAAGATCTGCTTTACATTAGTTGAAGTGGAAGATCTCCTACTGTAGAGGGTTAAACCCTAATGAACAAATCAGGACCTGGTTTTACTGACACCCAAGATCTAGTGGAACAGCTTCTCAGAAGATGGAGGTTATTCCATCTAACCTATCTATTCTGTCCATATAGTTTATGTAGAAATGGTTAAAAAAGTATAATACGTCAGTTGGAACTTTTTTCCAAGTGAATAGATATAAAAATGCCATTTTAGGGTTGTTGGGTGGACAGAGGAAAAAAATTAAAAATAAACATTTTAGTCATGTGATGCAGTCATGTGACCTGTTCATTGCCAAAAGCATATAACTCCCAGCATAGATTTTCACCAACCGTTGCATCTTTATACTCTTGGGTACACGAGAAATGATGCAGGCCATCTAAGGCTTGTATGCAGCCGAAGTACAGAAAATAAATGTGTTCAGAGGCTTGATATAAATGGAGAGCATTTGGAATCCTAGGAATATCGGGATTAACATAAATGTAGCATGAAAACGTTTTACAATATTAGAAAAAATCTGGGGTTCATACTCATAAAAAGGATACAAGTCCATAACCGTGTACACTTCCCAGTTTCCGATTTTCCAAACTTTTTCATAAAACTGTCCAAATAAAATGTTTTTTACATAAGACTTTTTCTGAAATGCTGTGAAATATCTTGGACTTCCTGCATTGCTTGAGCAAAACCACACTGTCCCTTAGCTTGTTTTAGATTTTATCAATCTAACACACATCATTCGGTTGCCTTCGGCAAAAACGAGTCTGCCATGGCTTGCATTCCTCTGGGATCGATCCCCTGTCCTTTGCTTTTCACTGGTTACACACTTCCCCCCAGGTCATATCACTCCTGTCACCTTTTTATAGTCACGTTTTCACTCAAAAAAATTAGCGTTCGCATCTGGAGTTGAGAGCCAACAGAGAAAACCTGGCCCTTAGAGTGGGTGACTTTAATCTGTACTTCTGTCAATATCTGTCGTACACACATCCATCCCTTTCTGTTTAACTCATATATGTGCCGTATATATGTATATATTATTTCCTAGTGTGTATGTCACACTTTGATCAAGAGTCAGAAACCAGAATACGAATAGGATGGTTATTAGCCTTGGGTAACAAAGAGAAGCTAGAAATTAGCATTTACCAAAAAAACAGTATATTCCATGACACAGGTAGTCCATGGATGATCGGCAGAATGAACCGTAAATTGGACGTTGAGTGAGTGCGAACGGGGACCTTATAAATAGAAGGTGTATATTGGAGACAGGTAAAGGTGAGTGCCGAGGGGGGGCATGGCCAGCGGTTTCCTGACAGTACCCCTCCTCCAGGGGCGGCTCTCAATGCCCTAACTCGGCGCCTGGGGCGCCCACAGTTGAGGTGGCTGGCGTGGAACTCCTCCAGGAGTGCCTGGTCCAGGACGTTCTGTCGGTGGACACATGATTATTTTTCCAGTCAATACCCCTCCCAGTCCAGATATTCCAGGGTGCTACCCCTAAGTCGTGAGTTTAGAACTTCCCGGATGAAGTACACTGATTGATGGTTCCAGCTTGTTTGGTCCTGTACAACCGGAGGTAGCGTCTGAGCTCCTGTATCTTGCAGTCTGTCTCTCCGTTGGTCTGAGGGTGATATCCCAAGGACAGATTGATTGTCACTCCCAGGACCCGGAAGAGCGCCTTCCACACATGGGATGTAAACTGGGGTCCTCGGTCAGATTTCCTCTCGGAGGCCAATGTTCTAAAAGACAAGATGGAACAATGATTCGGCAGTCTCTAGAACTGTGGACGGCCATGGAGGGGGACTGGCTTGCAGGCTTTAGAAAAGCAGTCCATGGCCACAAGAACGCAGGTGTTACCCTCTGAACATGGCAGATTGGTGATGAAGTCAATCCCCAGGTGTGACCATGGCCGTTGCAGGATAGGAGGGGGGCCAGCTTTCCTGTGGGTAAATGTTGTGGTGTCTTCGAGATGACACAGTTGAGGCAGCCTTGGAAGAACGTCCCCGCTCATTCCATTCCTCATTCCAAAACCTTCATGAATTGACTAGCAGGGACTGACAGCATGGCCCAAGGACGAATGTCCTTCTTTCCCAGGCACCCAGAGGGGGTGGACACTCCTTGTGCCGCTGCTTAAATCTCCTCCTCTTACTTCCAGATGATGGGGCAAAATTTCAGCTTTGGGCCATAAATCCAGGACAGGGCGTCCGCCTTGCCATTCTTGGAGCCCGGACAATGCGCAATGGTGTAGCGGAAGAACAGCACCCATCTGGCTTGCCAGGGGTTTAAGCATTTGGCTTTTTTCAGGTATTGGAGGTTCTTGTGGTCTGTTATGACCGTAAAGGGGTGTTATGCCCCCTCCATCCAATGACGCCAATCCTCGAGTGTTAGTTTGATGGCTGGGAGTTTCCAGTTAGCGATGTCATAATTCTGTCCAGTGGGGGACAGCTTTCTTAAGAAGAAGGCGCAGGGCCAGAGTCGTGGTGGGGTCCTTGACTGTTGGGACAAGCGGTAGAAGTTGGCGAACCCCAGGAAGCATTGGAGCTCCTTGGTGGTGCTTGGGCGGGGCCAGTCCCACAGCGCCTTCACCTTCCCCTCAGCCATCTGTATCCCAGACAGGCTAATCACATATCCCAAGAACTGCACCTCCGACCGGTGGAACTCACACTTTTTGAGATTGAGGTAGAGGTGATGGTCCCTTAGTCACTCCAGAACTTGGGTGACGTGGTCATAGTGTTTGATTGGGTCTCAGGAGAAGATGAGCATGTTCTCTATATAGATGATCATGAATTGGTGGAGAAATGGTCTAAACACCTCATTTATAAAGGTCTGGAACACCGCGGGGGAGATGGACAGGCCATATGGCATGACGCGGTAATCATAGTGACCAGAGGGTGATGAAAGCAGTCTTCCACTCGTCCCACCGGTGAATGTGCACCATATTATAGGTACGGTAGAGATCCAGTTTTGTGAAGATCCATGCACCCCGTAAGTCATCCAGGGTGGCTGGTACCAGAGGAAGCCGATACAGGAGTGGAGTTTGGTGTTTAGGTTACAATTGTCTATGCAGGGCTGGAGTCCCCCTTCCTTTTTCCCTGCTGTACACTCCGGGACTGACAGCGGGCACACCCATCCTTTAGGTAGTTTAGCATCTATGGCGCAGTCCTAAGATCTCCACCTCCAGGGAGTTCGTAGGGCTCTCTGCACTTGGGGCTCCACTTAAGGATGTCACAGGGGTTTCATGAGCACTTGGGAGAGTGGTTTGCAAGCCAGGGTCAACCCAGTATGACGCTTGCTGTAGATTTCTCTAGAACGAGAAACCAGGTCTCTTCGTAAAGGAAAAGCCAGACCTGGAGGATGACCATCAGGGCACAGTACATAACCCAGCCATGCTTTGGTCTGGATAGCCAGCTCTCGCATCCCTCTCTCCCGGCGCAGCTGGTCTGGACAATCTTGGGAGATAAAGTTGCCATGGAGCCAAAATCTACAAGGGCAGAGACCAGAATGGACAGCGTGGGGGTTACCAGTGTGACTTGGAGTTTAGAGAGATAGGTTATTTTATAGGTGAATTCGACCGTACTTACCATGGGGCGTGGGGGTCTGGCTGGACACAAATAAAGTGGCCGTGATCACCACAATACAGGCATGCTCATGGTGCAAGGTGACGCGCTTTCTCTCTATTTTCGACAGCCGATGTGATGGGTTCGGGCTCCGGAGTGGAAGAGATAGAGGGGGGAGAAGACCAAATAAAGACCAACAAGCCAGCAGCCACTGGGAAATGCGGATGGCCCGCTGAATGAAAGCCTCCAATCCAAGTGCATAATCATAGATGTCCATGGCCAACTTAATGTCCAGGTTTAACCCTTGGCAGTATGCCCCAAGGAGAGCGGTTTTATTCCAATCGCTGGTGGCTGCTAGGGTGTGGAAGCGAAGGCTGTAATCCGTCAGGTGAGAAGACCTTTGGCGCAGATTGAACAGCTGATCTGCCGTGGTGAGAGCCCCAAAGGTGGTGCAGAAAACCTCTGTGAAGTGGTTAGCAAATTGCAGGTAAGACGTGGTTATGGTCATTGCCCTTCCTGGTGAGTAAGGAGATGAGAAACACCACCTTGGATCAATTGGAGAGGAACTTGTGCGGCTTTATTTAAATGTAGAGGTTGACCTGCAGAAGGAAGCCATTGCACTTGGCCGCGTCTCCAGAATATGTAGCCAGAAGAGCCATCGGGCTGCTGGAGGGCTGCTTTCATGCTTTGATCAAGAGTCGGAAACCAGAAAACGAATAAGATGTTTATTAGCCTTAGGAAACAAACAGAAGCTAGGGAACAGCATGTACTGGAAAACGTGTATATTCCATAACACAGGGGGCCCAGGGATGAGCTACTCTATATATATATATATACAGACGAACTCTCGAAAGTGGCGGAAAAATCAAAGCTTACAGATACTACAGGTGTTTGTATTGTATACTGGTGAATCTCTGCTGTTAGTAAGTGCACATATGCATTTTTTTGTTAAATGTTATGCGATGAACGGGAGCGCGGCGCTCCCGGGTTCAACTCCTTACGGAGCGCGCGTGTTGCTCCTTACCGAGAGAGCCGTGCCCCTTACCGGGCGCCCTCGTTTTTGGTTTCGGGTTCAGTTTTGGATCTTACGTTTTTTTATTCCGGCGGCGCGTACATAAAGAAATTTCAAGCACGTTAATATACTGCCGCCATTTAGATTTTTGTTTATCTCGATCATCGGTTACCTCGATGCTTTTTGGCGTCCCCCTACGACATTGACATAACCAGGTTCCGCTGTATATATATATATATTTAATATACTTTTATACTTTTTTGTTTTTTTGTGTTTTATTCTTATTTCTTTACATATTTCTTTTTTTGTTGTGTGGATGTGTGGATGTGTGGACTTCTGCCTAATCTTCGTTTAAAAGGGTTGAAGCTCTACAGCAGAAGATCTTCAACTTTAACCCATGTATCTTCATGAAGCTGGATTTGTGACCAGGTGCATTATAATGCCAGGAGAGATTCGGGAATTCAGAGACGTTATACATTATAGATTATAGACACATTCTGTGAGATGAAGTGAATTTCAGCGAGGCTCTGAATCGAATCGATCTTTCTGCCTTGCGTCCATTTACTTAATGAGAGAATGTTGGTTAATAGAAATCCACCTCAAAGACGGCCAACTCGAGACGCCTGCCCTGTTCACTGCCCAGACGCTTGGTCATTACTGCTGAGAAGCAAGCAGGCACATGTGTGTGTGTGTGTGTGTGTGTGTGTGTGTGTGTGTGTGTGTGTGTGTGTGTGTGTGTGTGTGTGTGTGTGCGTGTGTGCACGTGTGTGTTTGTGGGGAACTTGGTGTGAAAGGAAGTTAAAAGGAACGATAGAGTACAGGAATCATCAAAAGACCATAAAAGAGATAAAGAGATTTAAAAAAGGACAGAAGAGAAAAGAAAGAAAGAGAAGGAGTGTGATAAATGGATGAAGTGGAAGACCAGGGAAAAGGCAGACATAAATAGACAAAAAAAAGAACAGAGAAAGAAAGAAAGAAAGAAAGAAAGAAAGAAAGAAAGAAAGAAAGAAAGAAAAAAAGAAAGATTGAAGAGTAGAACAGAAAGCACAGAGAGTGGGAAGCTGGTGTTGGTGGTGTAGGTGGTAAAAACTATTAATAGCAGAACAGTGTGTGTGTGTGTGTGTGTGTGTGTGTGTGTGTGTGTGTGTGTGTGTGTGTGTGTGTGTGTGTGTGTGTTTTGAGGCTGCAGATAATGGTCTTCCCAGAATGATAAACACTGCAATGACTACGAGATAAATAGATAGATAGATAGATAGATAGATAGATAGATAGATAGATAGATAGATAGATAGAGAGAGAGAGAGAGAGAGAGAGAGAGAGAGAGAGAGAGAGAGATTAGGAGTAAATGGTAAAATTAATAAAGGATGTTCACTGCTAGAGCATAAAACTGACTTCCAAATCGCCCCTGAACATCTTCCAGCTTTGCGAGATAAGCAACCTCACACACACACACACACACACACACACACACACACACACACACACACACACACACACACACACACACACATGCTCACACACACGCTTTAAACATTTATAAATAAAACACAAAACTAAAAGTCTAAAAAAACCTGCTCATATCCGCTCAGAGTGAATAATCTTTTTCTGCCATCAGAAGAAAAATTTTACTTTTCCCCAAATGAGCACAAACTCCTCCTCCTGATACCCTCAACTCCACAAACTCCTTCTGATACCCTCAACTCCACAAACTCCTCCTTCTAATACCCTCAACTCCACAATGATACCCTCAACTCCACAAACTCCTCCTCCTGATACCCTCAACTCCACAAACTCCTCCTTCTAATACCCTCAACTCCACAATGATACCCTCAACTCCACAAACTACTCCTTCTGATACCCTCAACTCCACAAACTACTCCTTCTAATACCCTCAACTCCACAAACTCCTCCTTCTAATACCCTCAACTCCACAAGCTTCTCCTCCTGATACCTTCGACTCCACAAACTCCTCCTTTTGATACGCTTGACTCCACAAACTTCTCCTCCTGATACCTTTGACTCCACAAACTCCTCCTGCTGATACCCTCAACTCCACAAACTCTTCCTTTTGATACCCTTAACTCCACAAACTCCTCCTGCTGATACCCCTTAACTCTACAAACTCCTTCTCACTATCTACTCCTCCTGATACCATCTACTCCCCCAAACTACTTCTTCTGATACCCTTAACTCCACAAACTCCTACTGCTGGTACCCCTTAACTCTACAAACTCCTTCTGTTGATACCTTCAACTTCACAAACTCCTTCTCACAATCTCCTCCTCCTGATACCATCTACTCCACAAATTCCTCCTGCTGGTACCCTCAACCCCACAAACTCCTCCTTCTAATACCCTCAACTCCACAAACTCTTCCTTCTGATACTCTCAACTCCACAAACCCCTCCTGTTGATACCCTCAACTTCACAAACTCCTTCTCACAATTTACTCCTCCTGATACCATCTACTCCACAAACTCCTTCTTCTGATACTCTCAACTTTAGAAACTCCTCCTGCTGGTACCCTCAACCCCACAAACTCCTCCTCCTCCTATTAAATTCATCTCCAGTGATTGGCAGAAGCCTTCTTAAGTAAAATATAGTTTTAATAAAATAAATGTATAAATAACCACCATGTTGTATTTCGAATAGAAGTGCATTATGGGTAGAAACTCCGAGCTCAAAGAGGCAAAAAAACCCACTAAAAGATGGTGCTTGAATTTAATCAGGGATAAAAGCGTGTCATAAACTCCATCCTGGACCGCGAGACTACGTACAATACAACGCCGACTCGTCCAGGCATAACTAATCAATCCCTGAACAACACAATGGCATAACACAAAGGACACGATGAAGGTCGCGACGATGGCCTCGGCATCTCTCCCAGCATAATAAATCAAATCAGGAGAAAGAAATTCCGTTCTGCGCTACTGAATTCAATCAGTCGGCTCGGCCGCTGGTGAGGAACCGGAGGAAGACGAGGAAGACGAAAAAGAGGAAGACGAATATTATGGATAATAATTGTAGTTTCAGACTACATTTCCCATGATTGCCTTTTGCATGGTGCTGCCAAATCAGCTGTAGGAGGAGAGCAATTTATCATCGTACAACACCGTCACGTCTGATTGCAGCCTGCCGCGTAGGATTGATCCCTGTTGCATCATGGTTAACGGCCTGGGATCGTCAGAAACCATGCATTCACACACACACACACACACACACACACACACACACACACACACACACACACACATACTGAAACACTTTTATACCCAATGTTTGACATGCATTGAAAGCTAAATAAAAATGAATTGCTCCACTTCAGGGACTTTTCAAAAATTAGGCTTTGATAAAGAGTGTGTGTGTGTGTGTGTGTGTGTGTGTGTGTGTGTGTGTGTGTGTGTGTGTGTGTGTGTGTGTGTGTGTAAGAGAAAGAGAGAGAGAGAGAGAGAGAGCGAGAGAGAGAGAGAGAGATGAATGAACAAATGAACTCTATTTAGACTTTCAAGGCTCCTGTGTAATTTGAATCCACTCAGGATCGGCACTAACACTGCAGCGAGGCCGCTTTACACACAAATGCACACTGACTGGTTAAAGGACAAACCGAGGGTCACGTGAGGCATCAGTACACCAGCTACAGAAAAGTGAGAAAGTCAGACATCAAACCTGGTCCTTGCAAACACATGAGGAACACAGACATCGCTCAGACACATATCCTTGTTGCTAAAATGCCACAAGAACAATATCCTAAAAGCGTAACCATCATAACCCAAACCTTACAGCATGTTCAGCACATCTGCTGCCTGTACAAGCTATTCGCAATGTTTCTCTTTACTTTTCTTCCTCTAAACTCCTCCTGATATCCTCAACTCCAAAAACTCCTCCTTTTTATCCTTAACTCCACAAACTCCTACTTTTAATATCTCCAATTCCAAAAACTTCTTCTTTTTATCCTCAACTCCAAAAATTTGAATTATATACAACTGTGTCTAATATATATTAATAATAAAGCAGTTGGAGTGAACTCCTGGAGCCATTTTTCATTATTTCGTTTTTTTTCGTTTTCTTCTCTACTGCCTGAAATGTATCTTTTACGTCGATGCAGTTATGAAATTACCGTATTCACCATATGTCTTCAATCACATGCAAAACCCCTCCATGGACCTTAGTGCGGTCATTAGGACACAACTGCAATCGCGTCTCACTCTGAATGGACCAGGACTGATTGTTCATAAGCAGCGCATTTATTTAAAATGTTTCAGGAACTTGAGCTGTGTCAACAATGCTTTGAAAACAAGTGTCCAATACCACCAGACTAACCAATCCCTGCCTACTGTGGATGGGCACCGCTAGGTCAAAGGATTAAGGGGACAAGGAGTGGCACTGAGGTCAAAGCTGTAGAACCTGACGATGGTTAGCCAAGTGGACCAGCCTGCAGCATTGCAAATGTGAGATACCCCAGAGGACCCAAGGCCTTAGAAGCAGCTACACTCCTAGAGTGAGTTACTGAAGTGAGGTCTGAACCCAAAAGATATGGGGAGACCAGAAGACTCATAAGAGAAGTGGATAGCATTCTGTGGACGTACGGGCACACTCCGTAAAGATTCTCCTGGTCATGGGCCTAATAAGGAGTATTATAAAATGCTTGGAACATGGCTGGTAGTGGGAGAGCCGAGGGCACCTTGGGGACATACCCTGTGTAAACTCCAGACAGGAGGGGTTCATGAAAAGGATGTGAAGGTCTCTAACCCTCTTTAAAGATGAAATGGGCAGTAGAAAAACTGTTTAGACAAGGCCTCCGGAACAACGGCTAGTTTCCACACAGGCACAGATACCACGGAGAAAACAGGTTTTTCAATAGCAACTGCTCGGCAAGCAGAGCATGATAGCAGACACGTTTACATTTAGGGTGGAAGGAGACAACCCTTTTGCGTACTGATTCCTCTGCACCATGTAGTAAACAGGCGCCACTTTGTGGCATACAACCTCCTCGTGAAGGGAGCTCTAGATTGGAGAATGTTCTTTACAATTACGGTGGAAAGATCAATGGCTAAGAGCTGTGCCCTCTCAGGAGCCACAGCCACAGCCGCTACAGCTCTGGCTGGGGGTAAAGCGAAGTGCCCCCTGCCTGAGAGAGTCCCTCCTTGAAGGAATCTCCCAAGGAGGGTGTTTCAGAAGGTTTACCAGGGCAGCAAACCATATCCGGCCTGACCAGCAGGGGGCTACCAGGAGGAGACAGACTCCATCCCAGCGAACTCTCTCAGAACTCCCGGGAGCACACCCTGGTGTACAGCCCAAAAGGGGCTGGGTGAGTAGGGGAGAACAAGAGGGGACACTTTTCTCAGCATTCAGTCTTAACCCCAATTCCTTTTATGGGTGAGAATGACATCTTGATTTAGGGTCATCAAGTGCTCTGATTGAGATAATATCAATTCATCGTCAATATAGTTCGGTATGCATATGCCCCAGAGTCCCAGCGGAGACACACTTAGTGAAAGTGCCGGGTGAGAGTGCAAGGCCAAACAGCAGGACCCAATATTGGTAAGCTTCGGCCCCAAAAACAAACCATTGAAAATTCCTGTGTGAGGGAAGGATGGATACGTGAAAATACTGGTTGTGACATCACCCCTTTGGTAACGTGAATACGCTAAAACGTGAATTCCTAAAACGTGGTGTCTTTCCTTTGGACTGATTACACAAGTGATTCAGAGCGTTCTCAAAGAGTTGTTGCTGCAGGGAACCTGGTCTCTGCTACTGTCCAATCCCAAGGCTCTGTTTTTGCACTTAAAAGTGATTGTGGTTTCAGAACCAGTCAGTGAGGGGGATTGTGTTTTTTTTTTCAAGCATGTGTATGAATCTCTTAAATTCTTGGACTTGTACACGTGTTGACCAGGAATCAGTCACACTTAAAACTTCAGATAATCATGATTATGCACCTCAATATGCAAATATCACTTTCAGAATTATTTGAAAATTCATCATTACATTAGTAGACCCCTGAGCATGAGATTGCAATGTGCTTCGTTCTGAACAGGATTTGTATGAGATTTAGTCAAGCCAGGTAAGTGAGGTGAGGAGGCCTGGGGTGCAGTCAGCATTCACATTTTTCTTAAAGGTGTTCAATAGGGTTTAGAGCTCTATAGCAAGAGATATTCCACTCCAACTCATGTAAAGTATATTTTTTATTTGTGCACAGGGGCATTTTCATGATTGAACACGTTTGGGTCTCCTAGTTAAAGTCAAGAGAAAATGTCATGCTCCTGCACCCAAAGACGTCCTATTCAATCATGTACCTCTGACATTGTGGGAACAGTTTTGTATAAGTAGCACACATGACTGGAAAACGCATATATGAACATAAATGTTTCAATTTGATAAAAAGAGTGGAGATTATTACAGCAAATGGAGACCAAATGTTGAACAGGATGTTCAAAAAGCACAGAAACTTATGATCATGTATCCACAAACCTTTGTCCATATAGTATATCAGTTCCCAGGGAAAGATCATGTAATGCTATTGGATAGATTTCAGCACCATGGACAGCTGCTTTTTTCAATTACAAAAAAAGAACGAAGGATCTTTGTGGGTTCCACAGATCTTGTAATCTTACAGTTGTCTTTTATTTTAATAGATTTAGTTAAGTTAAATCCACATTTTCTATTTACTATCAGGTGGACAATTATACATTTACACGAATTTCAGCTTTATTTCATATTTCAACATTAATGTAATAATTATAATGCTTTTCAAATATGAGCTTATCTTTGATGGTTTTACCCATGTTTTTTTTTTTTAACAAAAAATTATTTGCGATACAAAATTAATTAGTGAACCCCCTGTAGTACCGCCACAGACCCCCTGTTGAAGATCCATGCTCTGTGGAATTAATTTCTAGCTGAAATTAGTTGGAAATCTCCTTTTTTGTGTTTCCTGTGCAGACTGACAGGGGGAGAGTGGGGATAATACACTTTACAGAACAATCCATGAGTTACAGTTCGCACCTGAACATCTATAAAACAAAAAGTGACCGATCATCTACAAATGTGTATCAGCATCAACCTGGAACTAATGCATCTAGCACATGACAGAGTCGGTGTTTCCTCCTGCTCTGATGTATCTGGGAAACGACCAAATGACAGAGATGAGGATGATGAGGAAGAATGACAGGACGTGGATGTGTAGTGAACAGCACTGAGTGGGTAATTACAAAAGAATATCAAACTCATCGTGTCAGGCTTAACTGGATATTAGGTTATTCTGAGTCATTGCTACAGTAAGAAGACTGTGTGTGTGTGTGTGTGTGTGTGTGTGTGTGTGTGTGTGTGTGTGTGTGTTTGAGTTGATAATGTACATCGCATGCTGTATATAGAATACATTTTTCCCTCAACATCCTATTGTTACTTGTTGAAACTCCTTCCATAAATGATAAATAACATATTTTTAAAATTAAAAGTGTTTTTTTACTTATCACATGTACATTACAGCACAGTGAAATTCTTTCTTTGCATATCCAAGTGATTTTAGAAAGCTGGGGTCAAAGCACAAGGTCAGCCATAATACAGCACCCATGAGGCAATGAGGGTTTAAAAGTCTTGCTAATGGGTCCAACAGTGGCAGCTTGGGTTTGAACCTCGGATTATCTGGGCAGTAAAACCAGAGCTTTAACCACTGAGCTACCACTTCCCCCATAACTTTCAGCTCCCTCTTCTCATACCAGATGTTGCAGATTGTCAAATGCTTCAGCAAGTCCCCATGTGAGTTGTTAGTCTAGAATCGATACGCCATAACGACAAGCTGCTGTTTTGGAAATATACTTTCTGACCAATCAGAATCAAGCATGTAGCAGTTGTTCGCTTGTGACGCTAGAAAGCTTTTAGCCGACAGTGAGGAATAAAATGGAATGGCAATTTTTCGAGCTTCTTTTTTTTGCATGCTTCATGTCTGCTGGTTATCAGCCTCTCGTTCGGTTATTACGGCAGAAACATTTCACTAATATTATTTCTGACCTTTGGATTGGAGCAGGCTGATGGTATTTAAGTGGATTGGTGCCGGCGTGCACGGACAGCTGTTTATACTCAGCATCACTGCAGTAATTGAATCTGTGTCCGTGTATGACAAATACACAGGGATCAGATCTGGCCAACATCGCTGATGGAGACAAGAAGGAGACGAGTATTAGAGCCGTGATGCCAAATACAACATAAACACATATATATATATATATATATACACTGTAATTTCCGGACTATTAAACGAATATAAGCCGCACCCACCGAATTGTACAAAGATTTTTATTTTTAACATAAATAAGCCGCACCTGTCTATAAGCCGCATGTCTCACTATAAGTGTCATGTCTACACTGAAACTAATGAACTTTACACAGGCTTTAATGAAAGACAGTGTCTGTTACACGGCTTGTATCTAAACAGTAGCCTACCAAGAAAGTCATTGTTCACCGTCTTCCTCCTTCCTTTCACAACTATTTCTCTCAGGAGTTTATCTTCTGGCATCATCGTGCGTTTAAAAATCACCATCGGTGAAGCTTTTCTCCTGATGCCGTGCAGCTCAGAACACAGGTGAAGTGTGTTTTCATGCCCGGTTGTTTTCAGTGTGACGAATGATTCGCATTTCCTGTAGACAGTCCGAGTGAGCGGCAGGTCAAACGTCAGAGGAACCTCATCCATATTTATGATGTGGTGCGACCCGATTCAGTGGGAGCGCATCTGATTTAATATAAAGAGTTTCATTGGTTCACCTGAACCCGTTTGCAATTTCATTGGTCTAATGTTATGGGGTTCAGTTTTTTAGCTTAAAGTTTGTGAAACCGGGAAAAACCCAAGAAAATCCATGAATTCAAAACGTCGGAAAAAAGCAGCTTATAGTCCGGAAAATACGGTGTATATATATATATATATATATATAGGGAGACACAATTTTATAGGTGGTCTTTGGATTTGTTAGCATGAACTGAAAAACCCAAACCTGTTCCAGTGCACAAAGTCAGCTCTATATATATATATGCTATACATGGGTTGGACGATCTGAAAGATCTTCTGCCATTGAGCTCAAACCTTATTTAACACAATAGATGTGAATGCTGACTGCACCTCAGGCCTCCTCACTTCACCTAGAACAGTACATGACTTTACTAACACCCTTGTGGCTAAACGAATCTCCACAAATCTCTACAAAATCTAGTGGAAAATCTCTAGAGAATTATTTAGAGATCAAACAGTCGTCTGGAGTTTTATATATGAATGAGCTGCCCAGTCACCACACCTAAATCCTATTAAAGATCTCTGGGATGAACCAGATCGTAAAGAAATCTAGTGAAGAACACCTTTAGCAAGATTTCCAAAGAGGCATAGCAAAGCGTTCAGAGAAAAAGACTGCGAAAGTGTGTGTAAAGCTGTTTTTCATGCTAAGGGAGGATTTATCAATGAAAGGAAATTGAACAGTATACGCATTTGTTTCATCTTAATACTAGTAAATGATCTAGATCTTTACGTAGAAACAAAAGGAACATGCTCATGTCTCTCAAACACTATAAAACACTTCACATATTCGACAGGCTCTACAGAGTTTTAGAGTGTGTATCTGTTAATAGATACGGCCTCTTATCGCGTTTTTACGACATTTTTTTTCTTCTGCTTCGTGCCGTCCGTTTTGCAATACGACGTCTGAAAACCTCTCGGCTTAAAAATAAACGTCGACGCTCGTTAGCGCTGGATTTAGAATCGCAGTGCTGTAATTAGCGAGCTTTTGTGAGGTATAATAAGCAGTTAAAGGTCAGAACATCTGAGAAGCGCCGTCTGTGTTTCAACAATTTTACATTCATTTTTTAAACAGTGTGTTTGTGTGGACGCAAAAAAAAAAGAATACTATGTACAGTATGGGATGTACACACACACACACACACACACATACAAACACACACGTATCTTTTCACTGTAACAATGATTCCTAATATCCTGTTGAGCCTGATATGATGATTATATGGAGATAGTATAGTGTAATTTCCCACCCAGTGCTGTTCACCACACATCCACATCCTGTCATTCTTCCTCATCATCCTCATCTCTGATATTATCCATACAAACAATCCTAATGGAGATGATCTCCATAAGTCCTTTTCATGTGTCCAAACAAATCCTCAGAAATTATACCAATAGGAAACACCAGCAAAATGTGAAGGTTTTTTATATTTGTCACATGAACATTACAGCAGCGGTCCCCAAACTTTTTTGCGCCAAGGACCGGTTTAATGTCGGACAATATTTTCACTGACCAGCCTTTAAGGTGTGGGCGGATAAATACAACAAATTAAAATGATTAGACTAGCATAAAAACTGATATTTTCTATATATAATAATAATCGTGAATTCACTGTGTTGTTGTTTGTTCAGTTCTGCATGCTTGGGGGTCTGAATTTAGCAGTAATGTATCATGTGTTACAGTATATATATATATATATATATATTAATATAAGCTGCACCCACTGAATTTGACAAAGATTTTTATTTTGAACATAAATACACCGCACCTGTCTATAAGCCTCACCTGTCTATAAGCCGCAGGTGTCTACACTGAAACTAATAACCTTTACACAGGCTTTAATGAAAGACAGTGTCTGTTACACGCCTTGTATCTAAACAGTAGCCGACCAAGAAAGTCATTGTTCACCGTCTTCCTCCTTCCTTTCACAACTATTTCTCTCGGGAGTTTATCTTTTGGCATCGTCGTGTGTTTAAAAATTCACCATCGGTAAAGCTTTTCTCCCGATGCCGTGCAGCTCAGAACACAGGTGAAGTGCATGTTTTCATGGCCGGTTGTTTTCAGCGTGACGAATGATTCGCATTTCCTCATAGCAGCCGGAGCCCCTTCAAGAAGGTAGTGGATGGAGGTAAGACATGTGACCGAGGCATCATGACCTGCATCAAGAGTAAGTCATAGACAGATGTGGTGAAGAAAATCCAATAATTTTTCAAAATTAAACCTTGTTCGGAATCAGATAATTAATAAAAACGGAAATAATGTAAGTTATGTATTCTCTCTGTGCGGCCAATAGACCGGTGCTGGTCCACGGCCTGGGGGTTGGGGGGTTGATTTGGGACATGTTTTTACACTGGATGTCCTTCCTAACACAACCCTCCCAATTTATCCGGGCTTGGGACCGGCACTAAGAGTGGCTGGGGTCGGTTCCCTGACCGGGGATTTAACCCCGGCCACAGAGGTGAGAGCACCGCATCCCAACCACTAGACCACCAGGGGGCCAACTTTTCACCATATAGGCTTTAAAAATGGATTAGAATAGTGACTTGTATCACGGTTTAAAAATCAAATGAAAATGATAAAATTCTGACTGCTATATTTTGAGGTTCGGTTCATAGAAGCACTTCACACTACATTTTTCCAGTATTTTATTCAGTGTAGGTGCGTAGTGTAAATATAGTTACATGTTTAACCCGACGCGCTCCTGTCTCTCAGAGGAATGGATGGAACACACCACGCGTGTCAGAAATGAAAGTAAAGTTGATGGAGTGGTAAAATGGAAGGTAAGTGTGTGTGTGTGTGTGTGTGTGTGTGTTTGTGTGTGTGTGTGTGTGTCTGCGTAAGTGTGTGAGTGGTGTTATAATGCTTGGCTCTTTAAGAGGCTCTTCACGGACTTTCCTGCAGTTAAACCGATGCTTTTTGGCCAAACACTGAGGGTTTTCAGTCTGTGTGTGTGTGTGTGTGTGTGTGTGTGTGTGTGTGTGTGTGTGTGTGTGTGTGTGTGTGTGTGTGTGTGTGTATTCGCATGTTTAATAGTGTGCTTGCCTAAGCCACTTCACTGGGCTGCATGCCATCGGCCAGTAAGAGATGTTCCATTTTATAAGATGGCTGTCGAGTGGCACAAAGCTTCTCTCTCTCTCTCTCTCTCTCTCTCTCTCTCTCTCTCTCTCTCTCTCTCTCTCTATCCCTTTTTCTTTCTCTAAATCTGTCTATCTGTATTGTAAAGGCTAAGCCTGCTGCAGCCTGCTGTTCCCCTGCATGTGAAATGTGCTGATAAGACATCAAAACAAACTTTTACAATTTACTCACAATACTGAAAGTCACAGTTTTGGTAACAAAATACTGAAGAATCTCAAAGACACAGAGGCCACACCTCTTTAAATGTGACTGGCACACACACAGACCACACCCCCTTTTTTAAAACTGTAAGAAATTTTGGCCACACCTCCCTCAATTTGTTTGATTAGCCTGACAAAAATACCACACCCCCTTTACAAGAGCTGTGAGGCCACACCTCCTTGAAGTATACTGACAATTTAGAATATTTGGAGATACAATAGCCATGCCTCCTTTTCTGAGACTCAGAGGACACGTTTTCTTCACTTTTTTTTTATTAGTGAGACGCACAGGCACACAGATCAAGCCTCCTCTACTTAAACATAAAAGCACACAGACCAAGCCTCCTTTACTTAAACATAAAAGCACACAGGCCACACCTCCTGTACTTAAACATAAAAGCACACAGACCACGCCTCCTTTACTTAAACATAAAAGCACACAGACCACACCTCCTTTATTTAAACATAAAAGCACACAGACCACACCTCCTTTACTTACGCAAAAAAAAACACAAACCACGCCTCTTCTACTTAAACATAAAAGCACACAGACCACGCCTCCTTTACTTATGCAAAAAACACACAAACCACGCCTCTTCTACTTAAACATAAAAGCACACAGACCACGCCTCTTTTACTTAAACATAAAAGCACACAGACCACGGCTCTTCTACTTAAACATAAAAGCACACAGATCACGCCTCCTTTACTTATGCATAACATCACACAGACCACGCCTCTTCTACTTAAACGTAAAAGCACACAGACCACGCCTCCTTTACTTATGCATAAAAGCACACAAACCGCGCCTCGTTTATTTATGCATAAAAGCACACAAACCGCGCCTCGTTTATTTATGCATAAACACACACTGAATACGCCTCCTCTATTTATGAATAAACGCACACTGACCACGCCTCGGTTAAGCAGACTGGACACAGAGACCACGCCTCCTTTACTAAGACAATTCACTCTATGGTAGTTGAACTGGTTCTGGTTTATTTGTTTATAGGTCCCAGGCTCAGGAGGAAACTCATCCTCATATGTGACACCGAAGAGATTATAAATAAGTTTCTTAACACTTAACCAGGACACTTCTGATGGCTGTATCATGAGCCCGGTTGTGTTAACATTATAAACCGTTTACTAATGGAAACTGTTCATATCAATAGAACACAACATGAGGTTGAAACTCGACCAGGAGACAGTGTGCAGTAAGCAGAGTTGTATATAAGCAGCACAGATAGTAAACGGATTTCTAAAATTAAAGATCTGGCCGAGTCGATACGAGCCCCGGAGCACAGGGACCCTGCATTAGACCCTAATGTTATTACGGTTAGATCTGGAGAGCCCGAAAGACCCTCGGGGGCCGCGCCTGATGGCACAGGAAGAGCCTGTGTACAGAGATCAGAGCTTCGCCGCTTCCTCATTACTCCTGCAATGATGAGAAATGGGAGGACGCGTCGCAGACATCTGTGATCTCCGCGGCTGATGCGGCTGTGGGGATAAAACTAACGTCTCTTACTGAGGACAGACAAAGTGTCTGAGTCCAATTCTTTCATTACATCACTGGGAAAGAATCGTCAAACATCAAGCCATGATTCATAATTATACAACTTACAGCAAGGACACTATATAGACAAGGGTTTGGGAACACTGGCAGATCCCATTCCAAACTTTACCTCCATTTGCCATTTTATAAAAATCTCCACTCTTCTGGGAAGAGGTTCCACTAGCTTTTGTGTAGATTTATTGAGCCACAAGGATGTTAGTAAAGTCAGGTACTGATGTAGGCGAGAAGGTGAGGAGGCCTGGGGTGCAGTCAGCATTTACATTCATCCTAAAGGTGTTTAATAGGGTATATTTAGCAGAAGATCCTACACTCAAACCCATAGAAAGCAGATCTTCATGAAGCTGGCTTTGTGCTCAGGGGCAGTGTCACGCTGGAACAGGTTTGGGTCTCCTAGTTCAAGTGAAGGGAATATTTAATGCTCCTGCATCCAAAGACCTCCTATGCAATTGTGCTCCTCTAACTTTGTTAATACAGTTTGATGAACCAGATATGTCTAGAAAAGTCAGGTGTCCGAATACTTTGGCTGTTTAAGAGATGTGTAGAAGTTTTGGCTGACAGGTCTCGCTTGAACAATGAAGTGGGCGGAGTTTACGTTGAATTTAATCAATGCCAATTTGTGTGCCAATTTTTCTTATATGTTGATCACAAAATTGTTGATATCTTTTTAGTCGGCGTTCATTATAATATGTAGTCACACAATACAAATTTCCAGAAAATATTCACCAATCCAGATTCGTCTGTACATTTTCCGGACCAATCATTGGATACTTTTTGTGTTTTTTTTAGGTTTTTGTGAATTCTTAAATCTGATTGGTCCGGAAGTTGTTGAGTTGTTTACTCCACCTGAAGGTCTGAAGTTAGTGGGTTTTTATACAAACGTTTACACCAGATAAAAGAAAGGAGTCTCCAGTGTCAGTCCGCTGTACCTGTTAGAGGTTAGAGGTTTCACTAGTCTCATAAACAGCTCCAAGACTGAAAACACTCTGCTTCTCCTCAAGCAGTTTGAACTTCGCTGCAGGACTCAATTTTGCTAAGAGGTTAACAGCATTTATCAGATGCCCTTATCCATATCGACTTATATTTATCTCATTCATATAACTGAGCAGCAATGGGGGTTAAGGGACTTACCCAGGGGCCCGGTAGTAGCAGGAGTATTGGTGTGACTGGGATGTAAACACACCACCTTCGGAGCCAAAGTCCACCACTAAGCTTCCAACACCACCAGAGATGTTACGTGTTAGGAAGCAATCACGTGGTCTACGAGACCAGGGTCGGAATAAATCTCTGGCTAACGACGCACTGTTTCCCGTGTCCTCGGGCAGGGACTGGGGGAAAAGCATCGCTTATCCAATAACGACCAAACAAGGACGGATTGATCCTCGGGAAATAAACGAGGGCTGCTACGCTCCATGGTTTTAACACATCAATCCATCTTTAACAGCTAAATGTGCCATTATGCTTAATTTCTTCGGAGATCTGCAGCAAATGAAAACGAATATTGGATTTCTGGACAGCATGTGCAGAGGCCACGCCTCCTTTATTGCTTCTTTTTTGATGATCATGTTTTTTAAGCGGTTTACATGTCCAAAAATGTGCTCGCTTACTAAGTTAAGCCATTGAACTTTAAAAATCAAATCTCAGCCATGCCGAGCTGCCACTCTTGGGCCCCTGAGCAAGGCCCTTAAGCCCATTGCTGCTGAGTTGTATGACTGAAATAAATAAAAAAACACATGACTTGACTCTTAAACGCAAGAAATGCTCCTCACAATGAGCTTGTGGTTCCAGTCTCCAGTGTTAGAATGGGTATGAATGAAACAAAAAGCGCAGCAGGCTCCGCCCCTTTAGACGTGTTTTTTTTTAAACAAATATATTTTTATGCAGCAAAGAGTGTACAATGTACTTTGTTCTCTTTTCTCTCGGTCCTGTTCATTATCCTATTGCCTATTGCCATTTCTCTCTCTCTCTCTCTCTCTCTCTCTCTCTCTCTCTCTCTCTCTCTCTCCTCCTCCTCTGCAATACACTAAATGAAAAAAAAGGTTGAAAACCAAACAGCAATTACGATTATCTAAATTTCATCCAGAGGAAAAAAGGAAATGTCCCATATATGAATGACAATTTTCTGACTCAACACTGGGTTTATCTTTTAGTCATAAAAAATTGCTAGAGGTTGAACGATTAATTGTTTTTTCCAATGTGATTACGATAGCGGCCTCTATAGGCGGATCACTGACACCACATGCGGTATGTTTTTACACACGACTGCATGCTGCACGGAGAGCGCTATATTAAGTGCATTATTTATAACTGATACATTTTTTTATTATATTCATTCATTCATATATTAATATTTATTCTCATTAGCACATTTACATGATTCAGTACTTTTTTTTTTAATAAACTATTTCACATTGAGTGTTATGTTTGTTTTTTTTTATTTAGTATCCATTTTAGAATACCCTATCAGTCGACCTCTAGTTATAAATATTACAACAAAAATCCTATACTCTTTAAAAGAAAGAGAGTGTGTGTGTGTGTGTGTGTGTGTGTGTGTGTGTGTGTGTGTGTGTGTGTGTGTGTGTGTGTGTGCGATTTATTAACAATTCACATTATAGAAAAAGGCAAACCTGAGCTCTCTCCAGATGTCTTTCTGCCCTACACATGCAGCACGATGCTTCTGCCTCTCACTCGGAACAGATGTATGAACCAGCGGCAGATAAATCCAGAGGTGTTCACAGCTGGTTCGCACCCGAAAGTTTTACGAGAGAGTTTTACAGCTTTGTTTTAATGTATTATTTGCAAAGCTGCAGAAACACAGAGTAATAACCAGAGGGTCAAGGACGCCTGGTGAGCGTTAGCAGAGCCGACGATGCCGCTCCTCGATCAGCTCGATTCCTGCCGCCATTACATCGTCATAATCATTACAGCGCACCGGGGCTCCATAAATCGTCATTAAAGAATATCGATACATTTTTTCAAGCAAACTGCTGACTCAGCATTTATGTAACAATACATAGAGAATATATATTTATATACACACTATTTGGGCTATTTTTTGTGAACACCTGACCATAAGATTGTTATGCGTTTCTTTTTTGAACATCTCATTCACATTTTGTTATCATTTAATAATCTCCACTTTACTAGGTAGATGTTCCACTAGATTTTATGGAGATTTGAGGAGATTCATTTAGTCACAAGGGTGCTAGTAAATTTAGATACTAAAGTTGGTGAGGTGAGGAGGCCTCAGGGGCATTGGAGGGAAGATCAGATTGTTTTAGTGTCTTGGTTCTTTGAATCTCTTTCATCAAAATGAACAAATCTTTCTTTTTTAGTCATTTAGTTCATTTCCTTCCTTTAATCACCTTCATAGTGTCTACGGGAGTCAGTTGACAAAAGAACGAATCATCAGAAGAGTCGAGAGATGAACTACTCGATTCTGTTTCCTGTACATACGTAGATTCCGTGACGTTTCGCTCATGCGTGTCCAGTAGAAACTGAACAAATCGCTTTTCGAGCCGACTTGTTCTCCTGAGTCGCATTAATGAATCACTCGAAATACATGACGCATCACTAGAGGGGTGCAGTCGGCGTTCACATTCCGACATTCAATTCATTCGACAGCAGGAGATCTTCCACTCCCAACTGATGTAAAGCAGATGTTCATGGAGCTGACTTTGTGCACAAGAGCGTTATCATGCTGGAACACGTTTTGGGTCTCCTGCTGTATAATTGTGTGCCATCAACTTTGTGGTAACATTTTGGAGAGCAACCATATATGAGTGGAAAAGTGCTAAATATATATTTTTACATTTCTATAGCAAAACTCCTTTATACTGTATATGTTTCTATAGCAACAGCTCCTTTATACTGTATATGTTTCTATAGCAACAGCTTCTTTATACTGTATATGTTTCTATAGCAACAGCTCCTTTATACTGTATATGTTTCTATAGCAACAGCTCCTTTATACTGTATATGTTTCTATAGCAACAGCTCCTTTATACTGTATATGTTTCTATGGCAACAGCTCCTTCACAGGGACATCCTCTGTAACCTGGAGATGTTTTAACTTTTTACAGAAGGAGTCTCCAGTGTCAGAGATGAATCAGAAGAGAAGAAAAAACACAATATGGACTCTTCAGAGCATTAAATATAGCGCTAAATGGAGACACCATGGATTGTTTGGTGGCTTCTTACCACACAGCTAACACGGGCGCTTTGAGGATGGATTAGACTTTAGCTAATGTCAACAGTCTCCTACACTGACTCAGGACTTCTTTTCACTTCTGATCATCATCACTGCAACATTGTATATCTGCTATAAATGGACATTCGGTGCAGCCAAGATAAGGACTGGTTTCTCTCTTGAGTCTGGTTCCTCTCAAGGTTTCTTACTTATACCATCAGGGGGAGTTTTTCCTTGCCACAGTCGCCACCAGTTCACTCATCAGGGACAAACTTACTTATAAAGAACATATTAAATTTTACTCACCACATTATCTGTGTAAAGCTGCTTTGAGACAATGTTCATTGTCAAAAGCGCTATTTTGAATACTGAATTGAATTATTTTCCTTTCTGAGAAGTGTGTGTGAGACGGGCCGAACCATTCGCACCTACAGGGGGACCCATGACGCAAGATTCTGTTCATTCCGATAGCATTGTAATAAAAATGATTATAAGTGATTAAACCACGTGAGTGAAACCTATTTCACAATTTCAGGCATTTTACGTCAAAGTTTGTAAATTTTTCGGCTTTTTTCGCTCTTTGCTTTAATCCAATACGGCTGTTTAAAGCCACACGCGATGACTAACACGATGAAGTGTGCGATCATGCCGTGAGCTCTCCTCGATTGTTACGCTGAACTGAAGAGCTTCAACCAGAAGATAAAGTCTGGAATGTCTGACCCTCTTCACCGCTTGCTAATTAGCGTAAAAGCAAAAAAAAAAACAACCAAAAAAAACAAACTAACACATCGGGCATGTTTATATTTGTAAAGTGTCAAGCACAGTGAGAAGGTTTATGAACTGGAGAAAAAAATGCCATGTGATCACAAAGCAGTAGCGCTAACGAACGTAGCAGCGCGGTACAGCAGCCTGTCGCTAGCACGCTGTTACAGCGATTAGCATTTGTTTTCTTGCATAGTGCTAATCGCAGCCAGTCGAAAATGCTGGGCATGTATCATAAAAAAACACTGTGAATTCCTCCAAGTCAAATTAGCAGCTTCTGCTTCATTTTTAGCTCGCCCAGCGCTAATTTAAAACTAGCGGCTTGCCGGAGAATATTTTAGCAGCTTTCGGAAAAGCCAAGCACCTTTTTTTGGTGCAATGTACAAACTTTCAGTCTCACACTCTATGTGTGTGTGTGTGTGTGTGTGTGTGTGTGTGTGTGTGTGTGTGTGTGTGTGTGTGTGTGTGTATGTGTGTGTATGTGTGTGTGTGTGTGTGTGTGTGTATTTACTAGAGCTGTCAAAATGGTGCGTTCATTTTAACGGCACAAATTTTATTAACGCGCGATAAATAATTGAATATATAAGAGCCGAAAATAAAACCTTCAACTCAACACATTCATTCACAACATCCTTTCTTCACTCAAATATAAGAAAGATTCATCGATTTTTTTTAAATCAATAATCATTAGTTTTACTGATGCACCAAGTCTCAAATCAGCACCAAATCCGGCAATTAAAACCGTCCGTGTGGAAACATAGCAAAAGTTCCGTTTAATGTCCTGAAGTTTTACGTCATTTTTAACACCATCATTACTTCAAAACATTTACAAGTATATTTTGTCTTCCTGCTCTATATTGAGTTTGGCTTCACAAAAAGCATCAATATTTGTCCATGTTGATTAAAGTTTCAAAATCTTGAAAATTATTAATTTGTGGGACTTTTAAAACAGATACAAATGTGCGATTGAGTTCAGCCCATTTTTCCTAACATCAACTTCGAGGACAAAATGTTCATTTGTTGTCTAATAAATAAATCCACACACTAACAGGTTCCATGATGAAGAGATCATCGGTGTTCTTCAGTGTTCTTCTGGCAGTAATCCGCAGAGGGACCGAGTGTTCAGGAACGTTAGGAATAATATTTTAAACTATTGTTTTTATTAACAAATTTCATGAACATTTTAAAAACATATAATTGTATTAAAGTGACATAAAGTGTATCATGGGTACCACGAGACTGCGTCCAAAATTCAGGGATTTCGGGACTCAGTGTACTTACATAAATACTACAAGCCCTGCAAAGGATAAATATCCAGTATCGTTTCTATAGCAACAGTTTAATTAACAACTATATAGTTGATGTATGCTGTACACCCAAAAGTATTGGGACACTGAATGTATATTGTTTCTTTCCCAATCTGTTACCACATGGTTGTACACACAATTATATTCTGATGCTGTAGCATGACATTTTGCCTTCACATGAACCTGCTCCAGCATGTCACAATGTGCCCAAAGCCAGCTCCATGTAGATATGCTTTCTATAGGGTTTGGAAAATGTAGAAGATCTTCCTGCAATAGAACTTTAAACCCTATTGAACATGAGGAATGTGAACACTGACTGAACCAGAAACCTCCTCAACTCACCTAGCTGACTTTACGAACACCTTTAAAGCTGGTGGAATCTTCACAGATCTTCACAGACCTTCACCAAATCTAGTTGAACATCTTCCCAGAA